>JANZXU010036722.1:0-10051 GCA_027576215.1 Amissidens hainesi | reverse complement strand
TTTTTTACATAATTTAAATGTTCTTTTTCTAAATAATCTCTATTTTTTTACATCTTTTAATTTTGCAAGAGCTTATTTATTTATAAATTTAATACTTACTTTTTTAAATTTATAAAAATACTCTATACACTAAAGTCATTCTCTAAATTACCTTAATTCAATAATTAATAAACTTATCTTTAAGTTCATAATTTAAATAACTAAACTACTAATGTTAACTTAAATTTTTAATTTTACTTTTTCCAACCAATATTGGAATATATCTGTTAATAAAAATTATTAAAGGAATACTTATAATTATAGTTAAAATAGTATAAATTATAGCTATTTTAAAAGATATAAGAGAAAAATCTACTGGCACTTTAGATATATTTTTATAAATAATTTGAAGTATTTGAAAAACAATATAATGTGTACTCATTATTATTAATGAATTTCTTCCTAAAAACTTTAATAAAGAAACTTTAACTAATTGTTTAGATATTAAATATGTAGCTGTTATTCCTATAAAGGCATTTAAGATAAACATTTTGTAACTACTATAAGCTAATAAATCAATATCTATATGTCCATTTTTATAAACAGAAAGATAATATGTTAATCCTGTTAAAACAATAAATAATATATATATCATTAGCTTATTTATATGTATTTTTATTTTAGGCTCTACACTTCTTAAAACATTTCCAGCATAAAAAAATATAATAACTGTAAATGCTATAGATATTTTAAAAAACGTAAAAACATTATTTTTTACGCAAAAATAACCTACTATAGTAAAAAATAATGTACTTATCCAAATTGGTATTTTGTTAGATATTCGATTTATTGCAAAATAAATCATTTCAACGAAAAATAAGCACATTAAAAACCATAGAGGTACATTCCATACAGGTCTTCCCTCTAAAATAAATAATCCTTTTAAGATTTCTTTTAAATTAATTGATGCAAATATATTTATTTTTATAAAACATAATTGAATTATTATTAAAATAACTGAAAAATAAAAATACGGTATCATAAGAGATTTAAATTTCTTTTTAAAAAAATCTACAAATTTAACTCCAGAGTCTTTATTAAATAAATAGCCTGAAATAAAGAAAAATAACGGCATATGAAAAGCATAAATGAACCTATAAAGATTATGTGGAATCCTTCTATGTCCTAAAACTACTAAAATTATCCCTATCCCCTTCATTATATCTATATGTTCAACTCTTTTTTTAGCCATATTAGTATGCAAACTACCTCCTCTTTATTACCACATATAAAAGTATTTTAATGTAAATAAATTTTAAAAATAAGATTTTTTATTTACAATTTAATACTCATTATTCACAATATACCATAACAATTATTCACTATCAACAAAAAAATTTACATAATTTCAAGTAACTTGTCTACTTTTATCACTTTTAAATTATTTATATACAAAAGCATTACCAAACTTTTTAGCTTAGAAATGCTTTTTAATTTTATAAAAAATATTGTTCTAAATTTTTAACTGTTCTTTCGATATTATTGGATTGTAGTATAACAGATACTACTGCTACTCCATCTAAGTTTTTTATTATATTTTCAGTTAAATTATTTTCCTTTATTCCACCAATACCGTATAAAGGTAATTGAGTTGTTTTTCTAATTTCAATTAAATCTTTTAAAGAAACATAATCTGCATCAAGCTTAGTTTCGGTTTTGAATAATGCTCCTACTCCTATATAATCAGCACCTTCTCTATCTGCAATTATTGCTTCTTCTTTATTTTTAACACTTGTCCCTATTATTTTAGTTGCACCTAATAATCTTCTTGCATCTTTTACTTTTATATCTTTTTGTCCAACATGAACTCCATCTGCATCAACTACTAAAGCAACATCAACTCTATCATTTATTATGAAAGTAGCATTATATCTATCACAAATTTCTTTTAAAATTCTAGCCTCTTCACATAATTCTCTTGTATTTTTTTCTTTTGCTCTATACTGTAATATACCAACACCATTTTTTAATGCTTCTTCAATCTTATTACATAAATCTTTAAAATCAATTTCATAGTCAGATACTAAATAAACAATATCACTTTTAAAATCTTTCATAAAAATCACCATTCTCTCTTAATTTCTCATCATTTACCATAGATATATTATCTAACATTTTGTACTTATAAGTAAATAGACCTTCATTAGGTTTTAATTCTCTCTCTGCAGCTTGTCCGCATATTCCCCAAAAGCTAGTTCCTGCTATTGAAGCATAGAATTTTTCCTCATCTTCATTTTTACATGAGCCTAGAAAACTTCCTAAAATAGCACCTAAAAAACATCCTGTTCCTGTCACTTTACTCATTAATGGAGAATCATTTTTTATATAACAAATCTCATTCCTAAATACAACTAAGTCAATTTTACCTGAAATAACAACTATAATGTTTTTGCTTTTTGAAAAACTTTTTATTTTCTCTACAACATTTTTTGTTATAGAATTTCCTTCTAAACAGTCTATTCCTTTAAATTGACTTTCAATATTTAGTAAAGCTTTTATTTCAGAAAAATTTCCTTTTATTAGAGTTGGATTTCCTAAGCTTAATAATTCATATATAAAATCTTTTCTATATTTAGTAGCATGTATTCCTACAGGATCTATTATTATTGGAACATCATTTTCTAATGCACCTTTATATGCATTAATCATCCCTTCTTTTTGGTTATCATCTAAAGTCCCTATATTAATTAATAAGCAATCACTAATTTTTGCTATCTCATAAGACTCTTTAGGTGAGTTTGCCATTAAGGGTCTTCCTCCAATTGATGTTATAACTTGAGCTATATCAGCTACAGTTACAAAGTTAGTTATACAATAAACTAAAGGTTCTTTTTCTTTTAAATTATTAAGACTTTTTATAATTTTATCTTTTTCCATAAAAATTCTCCTACAATTTATGAATTTATCTTTCTAAAACGCCTGCATTTTTATATAATTGATAAAAATGATTAGTTGGTCCAACACCTTTTCCAAGTTTAAAGCCATGCTCTATTGCTATTGTTATATATTTTTTAGCATTTTCTACTGCATCCTTTACGTTCATTCCTTTTGCTATATTTGCTGCAATTGTTGAAGATAATGTGCATCCAGTTCCGTGGGTATGTATAGTATTTATTCTTTTCCCTTCAAACTCATAAAAGTTTTTTCCGTCATATAAAATATCTGTAGCATCCTTTTCTAAATGACCACCTTTTATTAATACATATTTAGGTCCAAGTTCTATTAATTCCATAGAAGCTTTTCTCATATCCTCTAAAGTTTCTATTTTAAAGCCTAAAATTTCTTCAGCTTCTGGTAGATTAGGAGTTATCATTAAAGCTAATGGAAATAACTCTTTAACCAAAGTTTCTTTAGCATCTCTTGATAATAAATTAAATCCACTTTTTGAAATCATAACTGGATCTAATATAACTGGAGGTAATTTTTTTACCTTTTTTAAACTTTCTGCTATAGCTTTTATTGATTCTATTTTTGATACCATTCCTATTTTAATAGCATCAACCTCTATATCATCAAAAATAACATCAATTTGTTGTTTTATAATTTTTTCAGAAATATCTTGTATTCCGAAAACTCCTTGAGTGTTTTGTGCTGTTATAGCTGTAATTACACTCATTCCATACACACCATTTGCTGAAAAAGCTTTTAAATCTGCTTGTATTCCAGCACCTCCACACGAATCTGAACCTGCAATTGTTAATGCATTATACATTTTTAATTCCTCCTATAAACTTAAAATTCTAAAAATAATTTGTACAAAAATACTATTAATAACAAAAAAAGTGTAGCATAAGCTACACTAATTATCTTAATGATATGTTAATGCTTTCCTACGCTGGTACTAACCAAATCAGGTGTTAAGAGTCAGAAAATATAGTTTTCAATCTCAGCTAGCATACACTAGCCCCTCTAGCACAAAATCTTAAATATTAACTTTTGTTTTATATTTTAAATCTTTTATTTATCTCCAAAAACTTGCTTTTTAAGTTCTAAAGCTGTTTTAGTTATAGCAATTCCACCTAAAGCTGTTTCTCTAAGTTCACTAGGTAAATTTCTACCTACTCTATACATAGCTTCAACAGTTTCATCAAATGGTATTTTACTCATAACTCCAGCCATAACTAAATCTGCAGTTGTTAAAGCACTAACTGCACCTGCAAAGTTTCTTTTTGCACATGGTATTTCAACAAGTCCTGCAACTGGGTCACAAACTAAACCTAAAATATTTTTTAATACTATAGCACCTGCATGTAGTGACATTTCAGGAGTTCCACCCATCATTTCAACTACTGCAGCAGCACTCATAGCAGCACCTGAACCACATTCTGCTTGACATCCACCTTCTGCTCCTGCAAGAGTTGCATTTTGTGCAATAATCATTCCTACAGCTGAAGCAGCAAGTAATCCTTCTATCATTTCATCATCAGTTTTATTTAAGGCTTCTCCAACTGTTAAAATTACAGATGGTAATATTCCACATGATCCAGCTGTTGGACATGCAACTATTCTTCCCATTGCAGCATTAACCTCTGAACAAGAAATCGCTCTTGCCATAGCTTTAACCATAACATCACCAGTTAATGATTGTTGTTTTTTTGCATAATTATTTAATTTAAAAGCATCTCCACCAATAAGTCCAGTTACTGAATATATTTCTTTTTCACAGCCTTCATTTGCACAATCCTTCATTGCTTCAAGAACTTTTCTCATACCTTCAATAACTTCTTCTCTTGAAACATTTTTGTCTTCCATCTCGAATCTTATAGCAAATTCGCTTAACTTAATATTTTCTGCATTACATATATCTAAAAGTTCTTTTCCATTTCTAGCTATCATTTTTTACACACCTTCCCTTACAGGATTTATAGTTATAACTTTTTTAATTGCGCTTATTAAACTAATCTTTTTCTCTAAATTTGTTGGTATTGGCGTATCTACTTCAAAAATCATAGCAGCTTCTTTACCTTTTTCTTTTCTAAACACTTTCATGAATGCAATGTTTATATCTATTCCAAATAGTATATTAGTAACCATTGATACTACTCCAGGTACATCTGTATGTGAAATTATTATAGTTGGGTATTCTCCAGTAAATTCTACTTCTTGTTCATTAACTTCAGTTACTACAATACTTCCTCCACCTATAGAACTACCCATTACTGTACATATTTCACCTTGACTATTTTCCATTAAAAACTTAACAGTATTAGGATGCTTGTCTCCTAAGTCTGTTTCTGTAAATATTATCTCTATTCCTTTTTCCTTTGCAATCTCTAAAGCATTTCTTAATCTTACATCACTAGGCTCCATACCTAATATTCCTGCAACTAATGCTCTATCAGTTCCATGTCCTCTATATGTTTTTGCAAAAGAGCCGTGAAGTAAAAACTCTACTTTTTTAATATCTCCACCTGCAATAGTTCTTGCAACCTTTCCTAATCTTGCAGCACCTGCAGTATGAGAACTTGATGGTCCTATCATTATAGGTCCTATTACATCAAAAACACCATACTTCTTCATTTTAAGACTCCTTCTATGTACAAAATTTAGACTAAAACATTTTTTTAACAATCTCTTTTAAAAAAATAGTTTTTCTACCTCTATTATGCACTTTTTCATTAAAATACTGCAAGTAAAAAAACTATTTTTTCTGATATTTTTGAAAATAAATTTTAAAAATATTTATACTAAAAAGCTATATTTTACAATAATACTTAAGAGGTATTTTTGTAAAAATATAGCTTTACTTATTTTTAGCTATTATTAAATAGATTTTTTATTGTTAATTATATTTTCTCATCTAAAAATAACTCTACTTTTAGCTTTTTAAAAACTTCTTGAATATCTGTGAATGAAGCTACTGTATCAGATCCTGCAAAAAAAAGACCTATTGCTTCATTATCATCATTTATTACTATAGCTCCCGAATCTCCATGTTTAGTTTCTATACTTGCATCTATTTGATTTTTATAAATATATTTTCCATGCTCTCCATCAACTACAGAAGTTACTCCCATAGTAATAACTTCACCTTCAGTTACTCCTGTAACCATTCCAACTTTTTTTACTTTTAACCCTAAACTTGCTTTATTAACACCTTTAAAACTTCCCAAACTAGCAATTTTGTTAGAAGCTCTATATTTATCAGTAAGCTCTGCAATAGCACAATCCATATAATTTACAGGCCAAAAGGGTAAAATCCTTTTCCTAGAACGAATATAATTACTTAATACCGCCACTTTATCATATATTATACTTCCATTATCTTCATCTGAAGGTTGAATTACATATGACCCTATTGGAACTTTATTATCATCTGATAAAACATGATTATTACTTAAAATAAAATATCGCACTTTTTTAGAAGTAACTTTTTTAACAATACACGCTATAGTTCCACTTCCTCTTGCATCATATTTAACTATAGGAGATATTCCATATCCAGCTTCTAGTGGTCTAGATTTCCCTCCAAAAACATTTTTACTTTTTTTATTTGAAATAATACCTCTATTTATTACATCCGTCTTAATTCCCATATAGTTTTTTGGTATTAAATTATTTTGTGAAATATATTTTTGATTAATTTTATTTTCTACTAATACATGAATACATGGTTCAAAAGTATTTATTCCATTAATGTATTTATACCCTAATCCAACTCCATTTACATTTGCTAAATTCATCAAATACTCATACTTATTATTTGAAATATCTAAAATAATCTCTTCTAATTTATACATATAAATATCCTAACTTTAAATATTAATTATACTTTATTATATTTAAATCCTTATATTAGTAACCTTTTATTTTAATATTTATAAAAGCAACTTCCACCTATAAACTCTCTTAATATTGAGTTTTCTGGAACCATATCGTTACTTATATCTTTAAATAAATTTAAAAAAGATTTTAATCTAATAGCTTCATAATAAACAGGGCTATTTTCTTGGATTTTAGAAAGTTCTTTTATTGCATGTTTTTTCAAAACACATAATTCATATACCAAAGTTGAATTAAACATAACATCTGCTTCTTCTTGAAATACAAAAATATTTTTTTCTTCCCCTCTTTTAATTGAATCCCACATTTCTAAAGTTTGCTCACAACAATACCCTCTAGATAAAAAATCTCTAACCAATCTTCTAACTCTTCTAACATCAGTTGTCGCAATTCTATTATGATTATCTAAGTTTAATTGTGTTAGGGCACTTATATATATTTTAAATTTGTTTTTATCTAATATTGTAGATGTTAATTTATCATTTAATCCATGAATCCCTTCTATTATTAGTATTCCATTCTCCGGCAATTTGATTTTATTTCCAATCCATTTTCTACATCCTTCTTTAAAACTATAACTAGGTATTTCGATTTTTTTTCCATTCATTAAATCGGTTAAATTATTATTAAATAACTTTAAATCCAATGCATGTATAGATTCAAAATCTGGCTTTCCATACTCATCTAATGGAGTATTTTCTCTATTAATAAAATAATCATCTAAGGAAATTGCTATTGGAATTAATCCATTAACTCTTAATTGTATTCCAAGCCTTTTAGCAAAAGTTGTTTTTCCTGATGATGATGGACCTGCAATTAAAACTAACTTTACTTCTTTTTTATCATTTATCATATCAGCAATATATGCTATTTTCTTTTCATGCAATGCTTCAGAAACTCTTATAACATCTATAATTTCTTCACTATCTATTTTATCATTTAAAGAACCCACTTCCCCTACATCTAATATATTAAGCCATTTTTCAGTTTCATAAAAAATATCACCTAATTTCTTTTGCTCAAAAAACTTTGGAATAATATTAGGTTTTTTTTGTTCTGGAAATCTTATAATAAATCCAGGGTCATAATACATTAATTCATAACATTTTATAGTTCCTGTTGAATACCCCATTGATCCATAAAAATAATCATATCTTCCATCTAATTCATATAATTTTATAGTATCATTTTTTATATGCCTTAATAATTTAACCTTATCTTCCATTTTGTATTTTTTAAAAATCTCTATTGCTTTATCTTTTTTCATAGAAACTTTATTTATCTTAATATCTTTATTTATTAATTCATCCATTCTATTTTTAATATTTTTTATATCTTCTTCATCTAAAGCTTTTTCTTTATGAATTTCACCAAATATTCCTTTACTAATAGCATGTTCTATTGTGATTTTACTCTCAGGAAATAAATCTAAAACTGCTTTAATTAATATAAATTTAAGGGTTCTTATATAAACTTTATGTCCCATTTTAGTATCCGTTTTAATAGCTTTAACATCTCCATTTTCTAATATAGGTGCTGTTAATTCATAATATTTATTATTATGCTTTGCTAAAACTATTGGTAAATCTTCCTTTATATAATCACATTTAAATAACTGAAAAAACTCTTTTTCCTTACTTATAAAAATTTCTTTTTTATCTTCCAAAACTATTCTTAGTTTTTCCATTTGCATCACCCCTAATATATTAATATTTGATTACCTAGTATTATTAGACCTTTAAAACTCAACTTATTTAAAATATATTAGAAATAAAAAATCGTATAAATTCCTTTCAATTTGCAATGCTATTGTTAAAGAGGTGTTTTTATGTTTATCGTATTAATAAGAACTATTATTTTATATTCTATTGTTGTATTTACAATGAGACTTATGGGAAAACGACAAATAGGTGAACTTCAACCTTATGAATTAGTTATAACAATAATGATTTCTGATTTAGCTTCCCTACCAATGGAAGACACTAGAGCTCCTTTACTCCTTGGAATAATACCAATAGTTACATTATTGCTATTAAAAATAGTGTTGTCTGAAATTCAAATTAAGAGTATATTTTTTCGTAAACTAATTGACGGTACTCCTTCCATATTAATTAAAAATGGTAAAGTCAACGTATCTTCTCTATCTAAGCAAAGAATTAACATCGATGATTTAATGGAAGAATTACGTTTAAGTGGATTTTTTAATATTTCAGATATACAATATGCCATGCTTGAAAATAATGGTAGTATTTCTATAATTCCTAAAAATAATTGTACTACTGTAACTAAAGGAGATTTAAAAATAGAAGAAAAAGAAGAGCAGTTACCTGTTGTATTATTTGTTGATGGAAAAATAAATGAAAAATCACTAAAGTTAATAAAAAAAGATACTAGTTGGTTTAAGAATCAACTTAATAAGTGTAATATAGAAAATGAAGATGATTTATTCTTAGCTATGATAGATTCTAGAGGAGATTTTTTTTATCAGTTTAAAAATGACATAAAATTAAAAGGAGAAAATAATTAGCTATGAGGAATACTCTTATATCTTTTCTTATATTTTTTTCTTTAATTGGATTTATGCTATATTCACATAATTTATTAATTAAAATGTGTGATGAAATAATAGTAATTTGTGATAAATTAGAGGAAGATATTAAAAAAAATGATTTTAACGAAAGTTACAATGATTCATTATCTTTGATTAATCGTATAGAGCAATCTGGAAGTCCTATTGCTATTTATATAAATCATTCTGATTTAGATTACATACTAAATGAAGCGTCAAAATTAAGTCAATATGTTAAGCTTCAATCTATATCTGATGCATTAGCTAGTGTAAGTTCAATAAGAATTTATACTACTACAATAAAACAACTACAAATTCCTACTTTAAGAAACATATTTTAAAATTACTTCAAAATAAATATGTTTTTTTGTAGAAAATATTTAAATATTGGTTTATAATGTGTACGTAGGGTTAAGTCCCACTGGGACTAATGTTGACCCTTTTTCAACATTTTTGTTGATATTTTATGGAAAATACGAAAGGTGGTAAAAACATGGCATTAGTAACTACTAAAGAAATGTTAAAAAAAGCTTATGAAGGTGGATATTCAATCGGTGCCTTCAACATTAACAATATGGAAATAATCCAAGGAATCGTAGAAGGAGCTAAAGCTAAAAATTCACCAGTTATACTTCAATGTTCAACTGGAGCTATAAAATA
>JANZXU010036550.1:0-10054 GCA_027576215.1 Amissidens hainesi | reverse complement strand
AATTATATGAAATTTTATGAAAGAAATCATTATAAATGTACTTTCTGGCACAAGTTTATTTTTGGTTATTATGATAAAGAAGATGTGGTTTCAATTTTAATAAAAGATGGCTGGGTTAAAAGAAGAGATTATAATTGTAATGGAGCTAATATAATGATGTTTGTCAAAGATGGGATACTTTTAAAATGCAATGGTGGAATTTATATTATGAAGATTTTAAAATGGATAAATATTTAGTAAGGAGAATTAAATTATTATGAATTACAAAGCTAAAGATAGTCTAAAATCAATAATAATTCCTGCATCCAAAGTAGAAGAATTTATAAGGAAAAGCAATGAAAATGTTATAACAAAAGAACGATTAGAAGAATGTAAAAGAGTAAGTAAATTATTTAATAGAAAATAAAAAGCAAATAAAAACATATTTTTATTCAATAAGGAGGACTAATTATGGAAAAGTTCATTTATAAAATAAGTATGCTTGATGATAAACTAAATATATCTAAATTTCCTATAATAGCAGAAGATGAAGTACGCTACGTTGTTAAACTAAATAGTGGAGTGAAGATATATATCAGTACAGACGAGATTTAAACAAAGCTAGAAACTATGTGACAGAGGAAAACGCTGTATATACTGATAACCTTAAAAAAGGAAAAGAAGTGTTTTTAAGAGCCTTAAAGGAAGAAATGGATTACCACAGAGAAATCTTAAATAATGGAGAGAAACTATTAAAAAAATACATCTAAGATAGATTAAAGGAGTTGATAGTATATGACAGATAAAGAGTTAGAAAAAAGATATGGTTATAAAATTTAATTTAAATAAAAATATCTTTTTATTTAAAAAATAAAATATAAGAAAGAGGAATTAATAATGGCGAGTTCAGATTACGGTGTTTTAATTAAAAAGAATGGAGTTTTATTAAATAATGAAGAAAATGCAGAGTTTTCTTATGAAATGGAAAATACGGTAGGCTTTGAGGTCAAAAAAATAGACGGTAATAAAATTAGTGGTAATTATTTTAACTATTTCGGAGATAGTGAGTTTTTAGTATGTGTTTATAGGGGAATGGTTCATATATTCTCTTATGAAGAAAATAAAATGATTTATGGTAACTCACAACTTGGGATAAGCAAATTTACAGAAGAAAATGGTTGGGAATACAATTTTGAATTAGCCTATAACCTTTATAAATATGTAGATTGTGTAAGAGGTGTTAGATTAGAATTTAAAAGACTAGATGACGGACACAGATATAGTTTAAGATTTAGATATAAAGGTGATTTATACGAATGTCTATATGGCTATGGAGTAGCCTATGTTAAAGAAAATTGGTATGGGAAATCACAAAGTCTAATGAATTACTTAAATAGATGGTATTAAAAGAGGGGGTAATTAATGAGTAAATCAATAAGAAGTAGACAATTAAGGCACTTATTAGTAAGAGAAGATAAAAAAGATAAATATTATGGTATTTATGATTTATCAACAAAGAAAATGATAACTCATAAAACATCTTGGAGTGGTGCTTTAAGATTAGCAAAGATTTTATGTGAAACTTATGCAATTGGCAGAAAAGATGGAATTGAAGAATGTGAAGAATTTTTTGAGCAAGTTTACGATGATGGCTATGATTATGAATAGGAGGTAATTTAAATGATTAAATATAGAGCAAGATTTAATAAAGATAGATTTAGACAACAATGTGTAATTGACAATGATGTATGGAGTATACACGAATTAGATGTAGTGAGTGATTATTCTGATTCGTGGATAACAGAGTTGTTAAACATGGAGTATTTAGAATTAGAATATTTAGATGAAGGAAAATTTAAGGTATTAAATATTCCAAAGTCGATGACGGTTTCGTTTGAATGGTTAGAAGATTTAAGAGAGGTTAAATAAGGGAGTGTAAATTATGTCAACAAAAAATAAAATAGAAAAAATAAAAGAAGAGATAGCAAAAAATGAAAGAGATATATTTGACTTGGAGATAGAATTAGGAAAGCAGAAATCACATTTAAAACTCAATAAGGCAAAATTAGAAATACTAATAGATGATTTAAGAGATGAATTTAAAGTCGGAGATAAATTACTATTCAAAGGTGAACATAATCAAGATGTAGTTATTCAAATTATAACTGGTTCAGAAGAACGATACGATGGATTGCTATTAACAGATTATAGTCAAGAAATTGAATGTATGAAAAAGTATTATAAATTAGATTACAGAAGTGACTTTATAAGCACTATGATAGATTCAATAGAGGTAAGATTTAAACTTAAATTTGTTGAAAGAGTACAGGAGGAATTATAAAAATGAGAAGGATTTCAGATGAGATAATTGAAGAATCAGTAAAAAATGGTGGAGCAAAGGCAAATTTTAGCGAAGAAATGACAGAAGAAATGCTTGAAGAAGAGAAGAGAAATTGTGAAGAATGGATAATGGAATTAGATAAAATAGATTGGAACTAAATAAAAAACACATTTTAATCAAATAGGAGTGAATTAATATGAATTTTAAAAAAGAAGTTGAAAATATTTATAAGGAAAAACAAGAGTTGAGAGCATTAATAAAAAAAGAGCATTTTGGTAATTTTAAATACACTAAAGAATTTATGAAGAGTTTTATATTAGCCCATGTAAAGTTAGGCGAATATTGTTGTTACATTGAAAGTAATAGAATGACTTGTGAAGTAGAACAATGGTTAAGAAAAGAAGGTTTTTCTATTACAACACCAAGTTATAATATGGGGGCAGATATAATGATTTCTTGGAATTAATAAACAAATTTTTAATAAATAGGAGTGGATTAAAATGGATAGAGAACAAATTAAAAAAATAGCTTGTCAAAGAGGATTTATGTTGCATAGCATAGCTGGATATGAATTAAATTTTGTAAGAGTATCGGATGGTTTAGGTCTTAAACTTAATACTCTTACAGATGATTTTAAATTATACTATAAGGCAGATTTAGTAACTACATTAGAAACAGGGAGAGCGAATCCCTTTAGTGGAGAACAACCATATACAAGATTAGAAAATAAAATGATTGGATATATAAATAAATTAAAATAGGAGTGAATTAAAATGGAAATAAATAAAATAAATGAAACAGAATATGAAGTAGTAAGAAAAGTAAAAATACATAAAAACAGCGTGGAGAAAATTTTTAGTAGAATAAAAGATGGAATTTTTATAGGATATAAAGGATTAGAATATAAAGAAAATAAGAAAATGCTAGATGAATTATCAAAAAGCAAAAAGCAAATGAATAGATGTGTGATACATTTAATACCAGTTGAAGATACTTTAGATATTGAAACTGATGATTGTTATGGAGTTTCAGACAGTTTGTTTTTCAAAGCAATAGTTTATAATTTAGACACTATGGAATATTGCATTAGATATAATGTAGATACGATATTTTCTAATATACCATATCATACAAGAATCTTTAAAGATATGTCAACAATGGTAATAGTAAATCAGCCTTGTACTGTAAATGGATGTGTAGCTTTATATATAGACGGGGAGAAAAAATAATATGAGTTGTAAAGCAAAAATTAACGGTGAAGTTAAAACTAGAGGGAAAGCAAGTATAGAATTTTATAAAGAAGGTAAGCCACAATATTATTGTTGTGGTTATACCGACCCTAGTACAGAAGAACTTATAGAAACTTGTAGGGATTGTAAACAAAATGTTGCATATGCACAAGAAGATTTAGAAAGATTTGAAATAAGGTAGGAGGAATAGAAATGGGAGAATTAAATTTTAAAGGGGATATAACTATTAATGGAGGGAAAGTTTCATTAAATACTGATGTATTTTCTTTGGAGAATGAAGATTTTAAGGGAAATTACAATAAAATACTAAACAAAAAATCATGTACTGGAAAAATTAAAATTGATAAAAATGATTTAGAAACATATAGAGCAATTGTGCTAATTGATAAATATAATAAGATAATGAAGAAAACAAAATCAAAGAGAATACATAAAAAGAATAAGAAACAAATATTTAAATTATTGCAAAAAGGAATTAGTTTAGCAATAGATATTAATACAATAGATGCTTTTAAAGATATGGATAATATAGTAATGGTAGATTTAAAAAAATAAATAGGAATTTGGAGGAGTGCAAATTATGAAAGTAAGCTATACGCAACCTAAAGGCAAAAGAGTTAAAAAATATATGTGGACACTTGAACATAAAACAAAAGATTTAAAATTAAAATATATGTTCAATAGAAAAACTAAAAAGTGGATTTTGTATCGTAGTAAAGAATACTATGAACAATATAAAGACTGTGAGTTTTATAGACCAACTGGTTCTGTGAGAAGTGTAATAAGACATTTAAAAAGACAAGAAAATCTACCTAAAGGAATAGTATTTAAGCTTAGTGGAAGAGAAATAGGGCAAGATGTTTATATAAAGATATAAGCAAATGAAATAGGGATTTTAAAGGAGAAAAAAAGTTATGAGTAGAGATATTAGATTTAGAGCATGGAGTGAAAAAGAAGGATTAATGATTAATATTCGCTTAAATCATTTTGCAGATTTCTTATGTAATTCGCAAGACTTTAAAATTATGCAATATACAGGGTTGAGAGATAAAGAGGGAAGACCAATTTATGAGGGTGATATAGTTTTTGTAAGTAAAGGAAACGATAGATGTTTATATGAAGTGTATTATAGTGAACTAGAAACAGCTTTTAAATTTACATCTATGTCTAAAAATCCAATAAGTCTTAGTAATCCTAGCAAAGAAATTATAGAGGTATTTACAAATATATACGAGCATCCAGAGTTATTGTACTTTAAATAAAATAAAGAATTTAAACTGAATAAAAGGTTAATTTTAAAGGAATTGGAGGAATATTATTTATGAAAGAAAAGGATTTAGAAATTTTTAATCTAAAACAAAAGGTAGCTGCATTGGAAAAGGATAATGCTGATATGAAAATTGTAATTAAGTCAGTAGCAGATCTTTCATTTGCTAATAATGATGCAATTGAAACAATATCAGATAAGTTTAATGAATTTTTAAGTAGAATCAGTAAGAATAATAAGAAGAGTGAAGATAAGGAGTGATTAGATGATGAAATTAGCTTGGGAACATATTCATACAAATGAAAAAGCCAATGCAATGCTAGATGATATTAAAAAAGTTTTAAATAAACAAAAATTTTGGTTAAATTCTTGTAAAACTATTTCAAAAATTAGAGATATATTTATTGTTGTATCTGGAATATATTTAGCAATGTATCTAATATTATGTTTTATGTTTAATTTTATACCAACACAAATGTATGCTATAGCTTTAATAAGTGTAACGTTGGGATTATTAATAACTACGATTATATTAACTTGTAGTATTAAAAGATGTGAAAAACTCGAAAATAAATATGATGAACTTTGGCAAGACTATGAGCAATTTAAAAAAGATAATAATTTAAAATAAAACAAAAAATATATTTAAGAGGTGTTTGTTATGAATAAGAATTTATTAGTTAACAAAATAAGGACTTTTGCAGGTAGACACAATATTGATGAGGGTAAAGCATGGGCAATGTTTAACCATACATATTATGAAATATTTAAGACTAATTTAGAGAACTTAAAGAAAAGGCATTGCATAAAATATCATATAGGATTTATGGGATTACCAGAATTTATAGAGGAAATGGGTTTGATTGAACCATCTATAGTTGTGGCAAGTTATATGAACAAGGAGATTTAATAATGAATGAAAAAAGTCGTAAGACTAATTTAGAAATACTATTATTTGTGATTATTCAAAGTATACTTATCATGTTTAAATTCACAGAAATATTAGTGTGGAATTGGTGGCAAATATTAATACCAGTTTGGTTAGGACTGCTAATATGTGCTTTTAAATTAATAGGATTGAATATTTGTAAGCTGCTTAGACGGTGATATTTGTTGATTGAGGGTGTACTTCTGCTACACCTTCTAGTGAGCAAATATTAAAGGAGTGATAAATTTGTGAGAGTATAAATAGCTAAAATATTGATTTTAATTAAATTGAAAGGGTGAGATTTATGGATAAAAAATATAAATTATTAAATTCTAATTGTATGGAGGTTTTACCTAAAATAAAGGATAAATCAATTAAGTGCATAATCACAGACTTACCTTACGGAGAAGTTAGTAAAAAAGGAGCTGAAAGGGCAAAGTATTCTGGACAACTTAGAAAAATAGACAAAGGGAAAGCCGATATAATTACATTTAATTTAGAAGAGTTTTTAAAAGAAATTTCAAGAGTATCTAATGGTGGAATATACTTGTTTTGTGGAATATCTCAAATAGGTGAAATATACAATTTCTTTGAGAATAATAAAGATTTTATGGTTAGACTATGTGTTTGGCATAAAACAAATCCAAGTCCGATGAATGGACAACATATGTATTTAAATTCAACTGAATATATAGTATTTGCAAAGAGAAGAAAGACTGATTTTAACGTAAGATGTAAGCATAATCTATTTGAGTTTCCAACAGGAAGAAGCAAAATACATCCAACAGAAAAGCCAGTAAATTTATTAAAAGAATTAATATCGGATGTTACAAATGAAGGTGATACTGTTGCAGATTTTTGTGGTGGTTCATTTAGTACAGGAGTTGCTAGTTTAGAGCTAAATAGAAAATTTTTAGGTGTTGAATTAGATAAAACATATTTTGATTTAGCAGAAGAAAGAATAGAGAATACATATTTAAATTTAACTACTTAAAAAATGGCGTAAAATAAGGCATTTTTGAGCTTGAATTTTGATTAAAACATGATTTTTAAACACAATATAAAGGAGTGATTATTTTGACAGTAGATCCATTTCAGCAACTAGGAATCAATACAAAAGATAAGTTTGGTAACTTTATACCTAAACATAAAATCAAGAAACAAATACTAGAAATTTTAATAACTAAGCAATGTAGTTTGAGTAAAGAGCAGCTTAATTTATTAACTCAAGAATTTCAAAGATTATAATAAATAGTTATAAAATACAATTGACATTATAGAAAAAAGTGGTAAAATTAAATAAGAGATTTGTTTTTTATAGGAGGAATATATTTTGAAATTAAAGCAAGGGTTAATAGATAGAGATTATAGTAAATTACCTGAAAAATATTGGCAAAGACAGAATTTATGTTGGTATTTACATGATGTTATTTTATCTATATTCAAAGAAGCAATCGACGAAAATCTTCTAGGTGAAAAATTGGATTTTAAAAATGAAAATGATATGCAACTTATGGAAAATAGTGATAATGTTTATGAGTGGTTAAAAACTACTAATAGAGATAAAGAATTTATTAAATTATTATGTAAAAACCTATCTCACAGACTATTGGCTGATTTTTTAAATTATATTTACGAGGTTTTATCAAACTTAGAAAGAGGCAAATTAACAATATCTTGTGATTTACTTAGAAAACCATTTAAAGATAATTTATTTTACTTAGAATGGATATTGTTTGATGATAAGGAAATAAGTAATTTAGCCTATAATGGTGATATAGACAAATATGCAACATCAAGTAAAAAAGGTGTATCTAAAGATTTTATAAAAAAAGTTGTAAGTTATAATGTAAATAATAATCGTTTTATAAATAAATTTAACAATAGCATAATTAAAGAAAGTATATATGATATTAGATATGACTATAATAGTCCCAATAGTTTAGAATTATTATGGAATAGAGCAACACATTTGGTGACTACTAGAAAAGAAATAAGAAGCGAAGATTTT
Source organism: Amissidens hainesi (assembly GCA_027576215.1). Lineage (NCBI taxonomy): Eukaryota > Metazoa > Chordata > Actinopteri > Siluriformes > Ariidae > Amissidens > Amissidens hainesi. Next base: position 2,278 of record JANZXU010036550.1, on the reverse strand, counting down.
AATTTTATATATGCTAATGAAGATGATTATGACAATTATTATAGCTATCTTTATGGTAAAATTCCATTATTATTATTGTATTCAATCGGCATTACAGAGAATATTTTTGATAAATATTTTAGAGAAATAAAAAGTGCAAATAAATTTTATAATTTTAGTCTTATTATGAGCAAATATATAGGAAATATAACAGAATCTTATGAATCAGCAGATGAATTATTAAATATAGTTAACAATAGTTTACATTTGCCTTGTGAAAATTGCAAAAAAATAGTTAAAATAAAAAAACCAGAAAGTTATATATTTTATTATTACTGGGATGTTATTTGCCCTAGATGTAAACAGACAATAAATATATGTAAATATTTTTTCTTTAAATAATTAACGTGCCATATTACACCTATTATGATATGGCATGTTTTTAAACAAATAATTATAAGATAAGCATTGACAAGTGATTCTAATGGGTATATAATTAAATCAAGGTTAAGAGATGAGACACAAAAATATATTAATAACGAATAAATATAAAATAATAAGAGGGTATTTGAGAATGTTAAAGCATATAGTGGCGAGAAATCATGATGGAGAAAATCTATATAAATTTGATGAGATTAAAGAATATTTTTTAAAAGGAATGGAAGACGTAGATTATCTTAAAGAATTAGAAGATTTTATAAATAAAATAGGTAAAAATATTCATACAGTAACATATGACGAATTAACTAAATCTCAAAAAACTGCTGTTGATTTAGGTATTAGTAGAGTAAATGAATTTAATTATAATGCTGGGATTTCAGATAAACAGATTGAGGGAATAAAACAGTTTATAGCAAATAAAGAATTAAAATCTTTTGAAGAATGTCCGTATACAACAATTCCAGAATATGATAGTTCTGAGTATTTTAAAAATATAAAAAGTAATCCATATTTTTATCTAGTCAAAAGTAGATGTGAGTATATTAATAAAATTAGTGATGAACGCAACATCAATGAAATATATTTTGATCAAGGAGAATTTGTTCCTAAATCAGGGAAATTTAAAAAAGATTATGAAAAATGCGAAAATTTATTAAATAAGAAACTATACTATAAAGATGTACAAAGTATGATTTACGATTCTAATTTTGGAGAAATTAGCGTTGAAGAAGGTACAATTAAAGATATAAATAGTTATTTTGAAGAATTTAGATTACCATTTTTATTAAAAGAATTTATTGTTATGTCTAAAAATGATGGTGACATAGATAATTACTATAGATTGTATAAACTTCAATAAATTTAAATAGGCATCTATATAAGTGATTAGAATAAGAATTTTATTTAAATTTTAGGAGGTTTTTATGAAAATAGAAAAGAGATATAGATGTCAAGAGTACGTTGATGAAGGTCAAAATCAGTATAGTATTGCTTATATATGTTGGGATAATTTTTGCTTTGGTAAAATTTGATTAATTGTGAAGATTTATTATCTGTTAATTATTTAAATCAACATTCAATAAAATATATCATAGATAAACAAACAGATTTACCATTGCCTATAGGTATTATCAATTTTAAAAAATATAATAACTGTAAGTATGAAAATAGTTTTCGTAAAATAGAAATTGATTTTTCTAATATAATAAAAAATAATATTATTCCAAACACGTTAGATGAAATTATTAAAATGATTTATAAAACTATAAAAATTCAATTCAATAAATATATCATTAAAAAAGATTTCAGTAAAGAAAAAATAGAAACAATAAATTTGTTAGAAAACGATTAAAAGAGTTATTTTAATGTGATTTTAAAAATATAAATAGGAAGTGATGGCGTATTGTTAATTGGGAGAAGATATGGAAAATAATAAAGTATATATATGACCCTTATAAATATCCATATAAAACACCATTAGAAGGTGCTAAGATTTACAATGAATTTGGAGATGAAGAGAATGAAAATAGAAGAAATTAAAATGGATTTATTTAAAGTCGATGCAAAGTATGCTTTGATACATTGTATAAGTCAAGATTGTGCAATGGCTGCTGGTATAGCTAAAATATTTGTTCAAAGATTTCCTAAAATGAAAGGTGAATTAATCAAAACAATTGAGAAAAATAATTTAAAATTTCCTAAAACAATAATGTATGAAGAAAATGATAGAGTAATATTTAATTTGATAAGTAAAGAAAAATACTGGCATAAACCTACATACAAAACAATCACAGAATGTATAGAAGATTTAGCATTTCAATGTAAGAAAAATAATATTAAATATTTAGCTATGCCATTA
>JANZXU010036398.1:0-10077 GCA_027576215.1 Amissidens hainesi | reverse complement strand
CTCTCTTATTGCTATTAGTAAATAAACTTCTATGATTTATATTATCACAGTATTTGACAGATTACAAGAATTATTTATTTTATCCAAAAAGACTAATTTGATTTGTTTCTTGCATACCTTTTAAGCATCCATGATTACCTAAAGTTTCTATTACAGTTTTAGAAGCTTTAGCTCTTATCCTTAAATCTTCTTTGGAGATAAATTCTCCATCTTTTCTACATTCTGCTATACTCTTTGCCGCATTTTCTCCAACACCTTGAAGTGAATTTATAGGTGGTCTTATTCCATCCTCTTCTATTATAAATTTTGTTGCATGAGATTTATACAAATCTACTTTTAAGAATTTTATTCCTCTTTTATACATTTCAAATGCTATTTCAAGTATTGTTAAAAGTCCTTTATCCTTTTGAGTTAAATTATTACCCATTGCATAAAGTTCTTCCATTTTAGCCTTTATAAACTTTTCACCTTTACATATAAGATCTGCGTCAAAGTCATCTGCTCTTACTGTAAAGTACGTAGTATAATAAGCTTCTGGATAATATACCTTAAAATAAGCTATTCTTACAGCCATCATAACATAAGCAACCGCATGACCTTTTGGGAACATATACTTAATTTTTTTACAAGATTCTATATACCATTCTGGAACATTATTTTCTTTCATTATTTGTTCATATTCCTCAGATACACCCTTACCTTTTCTAACCTTTTCCATTATATTAAATGCAGTTTTTGGAGGGACACCTTTATATATTAAATAAACCATTATGTCATCTCTTGTTGCAATACAATCTCTTAAGGTAGTGTATCCTTCCTTTATAAAATACTGAGCATTATTAAGCCAAACATCTGTACCATGAGAAAGGCCTGATATTCTTACTAAATCTGAGAAACTTTGTGGTTTTGTATCTACTAGCATCTGTCTAACAAATTTTGTTCCAAACTCAGGTAATCCATAACTTCCAACTTCACACTCAAGTTCTTCCTTAGTTACCCCTAAAGCATCTGGTGATGTAAATAAACTTAAGACTTTTTTATCATTTAAAGGAATCGATTTTGGATCAACTCCTGTAATATCTTGAAGCATTCTTAAAACTGTAGGATCGTCATGTCCTAATATATCAAGTTTTAAAAGTCTACCACTTATGGAGTGATAATCAAAATGAGTCGTAATTATATCCGTATTATTATCATCAGCTGGATGTTGTATTGGAGTAAAGTTAAATATTTCATTATCTCTTGGAACAACCATTATTCCTCCTGGATGCTGTCCTGTCGTTCTTTTTATTCCAGTACATCCAATAGTAAGCCTTTCTATTTCAGCTTGAGATACAACTTTATTTCTTTCTGAAAGATATTTTCTAACATACCCATAAGCTGTCTTTTCTGCAACTGTACCTATGGTTCCTGCTTTAAATACATACCCTTCTCCAAAAAGTACTTCTGTGTATTTATGAACTACCGATTGATACTCTCCTGAGAAATTAAGATCTATATCTGGCTCTTTATCTCCCTCAAAACCTAAGAACGTTTCAAAAGGTATATCGTGACCATCTTTTATATATTCTGTTCCACAAATTGGACACTTTTTATTTTCAAGGTCAGCACCAGAGCTTATAGACCCATCTAAAAAGAATTCACTATTTTTACACTTAGGACACACATAATGGGGTGGCAACCCATTAACCTCTGTTATATTAGACATTGTTGCTACAAAAGAAGATCCAACAGAACCTCTCGAACCAACTAAATATCCATCTTCTAATGACTTTGCAACCAACTTTTGTGCTATTAAATAAAGCACTGCATATCCATTATTTATTATAGAGTTTAATTCCTTATCTAATCTTTTTTGAACAACTTCTGGCAAAGTTTCTCCATAAATATTATGAACCTTTTCCATAGTCATTCTTCTTATATCCTCTTCTGCACCATCTATCTTTGGTGGATACGTTTCGTCAGGTATAGGCTTTACAGATTCAATCATATCAGCTATTTTTTGAGTATTATGAATTACCACTTCTTTACATATGCCATCACCTAAGTATTCAAACTCTTTTAGCATTTCCTCAGTGGTTCTAAAATATAATGGCGCTTGATTGTCGGCATCTGAAAATCCTTTTCCAGCCATTAAAATTCTTCTAAAAACTTCATCTTGCGGATCTATAAAATGAACATCACAAGTTGCAACTACAATTTTATTATTTTCTTTTCCTAAATCATATATTTTTCTATTTATATTTTTAAGTTCCTCTTCATCTTTAACATTACCTTTATTAATTAAAAATTCATTATTTTTTAAAGGTTGAATTTCTAAATAATCATAAAAAGAAATTATATCTTTAAGTTCAAAATCATTTTTTCCTTCTAAAACAGCCTTATAAACTTGCCCCGCTTCACAAGCAGAGCCTATTATTAATCCTTCTCTGTATTCACTAATTAATGTTTTAGGAAGTCTTGGTCTTTTAAAAAAGTATTCTAAATTAGATTTAGAAACTAATTTGTATAAATTTTTAAGTCCAACTTGATTTTTAGCAAGTATTATTATATGATGCATTGGTTGTCTTTTTATATCTATATTACTTAAATAAATTTTATTTAATTCTTTTAAATTAGATATGTTTAATTCTTCTTTTAACTTTTTAAAACAAACTAATAATATATCAGCTGTTGCCTTTGCATCATCTACTGCTCTATGATGATTTTCAAGAGATATTCCTAAATGCTTTGCAACTATGTTAAGTTTCACTTTTTTAAGTTCTGGATATAAAAATCTTGCTAAAGGAACTGTATCCATTATTGGATTCTTAAACTCTAAGCATAAATCTTTACAATTTTTCTTTATGAAAGAAGTATCAAAATCAGCATTATGTGCAACAACTACAGTCTCCTTAATAAACTCCATAAATTTTGGTAGAACCACATCTATTGTCTCTTTATTTTCAAGCATTTCATCAGTTATCCCTGTAAGCTCTGTTATTTTTGCTGGTATTTCTACTTTGGGATTTATTAATTTGCTAAACCTATCTATTATTTCTCCATTTTGTATTTTAACTGCCCCTATTTCAATTATTTTATTGTTTTTACTAGAAAATCCTGTTGTCTCTATATCAAAAACAACATAAATATCATCTAAATTTCTTCCATCTTCATTAATAACAATAGGGGTTCCATTGTCTACTAAGTATCCTTCAACTCCATATATAATCTTTATATTATGTTTTTTAGCAGCATCTTGAGCTTCTGGAAACGCTTGAACTACTCCATGATCTGTTATTGCTATTGCTTTATGCCCCCACTTTGCAGCCCTTTCAACTAATTTACCTGCTCCTGTCATTCCATCCATACTGCTCATTGTTGTATGTAGATGAAGCTCTACTCTTTTTTCTTTAGCCATATCCATTTTTTCAATTTTATTAAGCTTATTTATATCTCTTACCATTAATACAACTTCTTTTTCATACGGATCCATTATAGCCTCACCCTTAACCTTGCAATATAGACCTTTTTTAACCATTTCTAAAGTTCTTTCTACATCCTTAGGCTTTAAGAAGCATTTAACCTTTATTGAGCTTGTGTAATCAGTAAGAGCAAAAGTTAAAATTATACGTCCTGTTTTAGTCTCTATTATATCAACTTTAAATATATCACCTGTAACAGAAACATATCCTGATGTTTCATCAATTTCATTAATCGGTACAGAGTCTTCAGTAATTTGACGTCCTATTATTACATTTTCACTCTTAGGAGCATAATTTCTTTCATAAGTTTTATTTTCTTTATTAAAATTTTGATTATTAATAACTTTTTGTTTTTCCTCTTTTTTAGTTTCACTCTTTTCTGATTTAGACTCTGATGTTGAAATATTTTTAAGAACATCTTTAATTATTTTTTGATTTTCCTTTTCTTTAATTTCATTGTATTCGCTAAACTCCATGCTTTCATCATACTTTACTTCAATAAAAACTTTTAAATTTAAAATATCATGTATAGAGTTTTTTAATAATCCTAAAATTCCTTTTAACTTTAAATGCTTGCATATAAATTCATTTCCATAACTTAAAATTATCCTATCATCTTTAATTTCCTTTTTACAATTTAAAAAGAAATCCTTTGATATAGGATGCTTTTTTATAATTTCACCAACCACATTAATCCACTGAGTTTTAATTACATCATCTAAAGTTACATCTTGCATGTCTTTATAACATAATATTTCAATGTTTATATTTAAACCTAATGCTTTTAATATTGTTTTTTTTATATATTCTTCACCGTTATTATTAATATCTTCTTTGCATTTTAAGATTACTTTTAAAACATTACTTTTTTTCATATACTGAAATCTTAAAAGCTTTATTTCTTTATTACTTATATTTCCATCTTTATTTATTTCAGATGTTATCTTCTTAAGCACCTCAGCACTCACAGAAACTTCCTCCCCACATAAAGTAAAATTTGCTAATATAAAAAAGCGACTAAGTCGCTTTTTTATTACATCATATCTATTTCCTTTAATAACTCTTCAATTAAATACTCTTGTTTTACTTTTTTTACGATTTTACCTTTTTTGAATATAAGTCCTCCACCAGCTCCACCAGCTATTCCAATATCAGCTTCTCTAGCTTCTCCAGGACCATTTACTATACATCCCATTATAGCCACTTTAATATCCTTTTGACAAGAAGATAATTTATCCTCAACTTCCTTTGCAATTTTTATTAAATCTATCTTCGTTCTTCCACAAGTAGGACATGAAATAAATTCTATTCCACCATTAATGTATCCAAAAGTTTTTAATATTTCCTTTGCTACTTTTATCTCTTCAACAGGATCATCTGTTAAGGAAACCCTAATAGTATCTCCTATACCCTCTGATAAAAGAGCACCTATTCCTATACTTGATTTAATAGTGCCTCTAAAAACAGTTCCAGCTTCCGTAACTCCTAAGTGAAGAGGATAATCTACTTCTTTAGATATCAATCTATAACTCTCTATCATATTCTGTACATTTGATGATTTTATTGAAATAACTATATCATGAAAATCAACATCTTCTAATATTTTAACATGAGTTAATGCACTCTCAACTAAAGCCTCTGGAGTTGGTGTCCCATATTTTTTTAATATCTCTTTCTCAAGAGAACCTGAATTAACACCAATTCTTATAGGAATTCCTTTTTCTTTAGCTAGACTTGCAACAGCTCTAACCTTTTCTTCGTTTCCTATATTTCCTGGATTTATTCTAAGTGCTGCTACACCATTCTTTATTGATTCTAAAGCTAACTTATAATCAAAATGAATATCTGCAACTACTGGTAAATTAGATCTTTCAGTTATCTCTTTTATAGCTTTTGCAGCCTCTATGTCAGGAACTGTACATCTAACTATATCACACCCTGCTTTTTCAAGTTCTTTTATTTGTGCTAAAGTAGCTTCAACATCCTTAGTATCAGTATTTGTCATTGACTGAATTGTAACTCTAAAATCTCCTCCAACGAATAAATTTCCTACTTTTACTCTTTTAGTTTTTCTTCTATTCATAATATATTGTCTTTATGTAAAATTACATAAAGACAATCTTCACCTACCTTTTAAAAATTCCTATATAAATTAAAATCTCATTGGAAAAATTATATCCTTTAACGTAACTAAGAGCATAAGCCCCATAAGCATTGCAAAACCAATTGTATTCATAATATTTACAACCTTATCTGGGACTTTTCTTCTTGTTATAAGTTCTATAAGAACTATTACTATCCAACCACCATCAAGTGCTGGTATTGGTAATAAATTAAATACTGCTAATTGCATACTTAAAAATGCAGTAAACCATAATAAAGGAACAATTCCTGCTTGTGCTATTTTCCCAGACATTCTAACTATAGTAACAGGTCCGCCTACATCTGTTTTAAAATTTGCTTTCCCTGTAATTATAGTTTTTAGTGCATGAAAAGTCTGTTTAACCATAGAAATTGATTCGTTAATACTACCTTTTAAAGACTCTATAACTGTTGGTTTTTCTATATGAGTATTTAATATTCCTATTAAATACGCCCCATTTTCATTTTTCATAGGAGTTATACTAGTTTGTTTTACATCATTTCCGCTTTTAAATTTAATATCTACTGCTTTTCCTTTAGCCTCATTAACTCCAATACTTAAATCTGAGTTAGTTAAAACTTTTGTATTGTTAACAGCTAAAATTTCATCTCCAGCTTTTATTCCAGCTATTTGCGCTGGTGAATTGGGGATTACTTCCTTTACGGTATTTAATATTAAGCCTGTTTGAGAAATATAAACAGCAAAACATATAATAGCAAGCACTATATTCATAAATGCACCAGCTGCCATTATTGAAATTCTTTGAATAGGCGACTTATTAGAAAGTGCTCTTGGATCATTAACTTCACCTTCGTCACCTTCTCCAAGCATTTTAACATAACCACCTATAGGAAGTGCCTTTAGACAATACTCTGTCTCACCAGATTTTATGCCAAATATCTTAGGCCCCATTCCTATTGAAAATTCTTCAACCTTAACACCATTTAATTTAGCTAAAATAAAGTGTCCAAGCTCGTGTACTATTATAAGAACACTAAAAGCTAGTATAGCTAAAACAATATACATATGTTCCCTCCCTATTTATAATTATTGTAAATATATTTTCTTACCTTTTCATCAATTGAAATAATATTTTCTACTGTAACATCTTGATTATAATCGAATTTCTTCATACATTCTTCAATTATTTGTGGTATTTGCAAGTAATTTATTTTCTCCTTAAGAAACAAATCAACAACTGCCTCATTTGCCCCATTTAATATAGTTGGCATTAATTTCCCAATTCTTCCTGCTTTAAATGCTAAAGCTAAACAAGGAAATGTTATCATATCTGGTTTTTCAAAAGTCAAACTTGCTATTTTAAATAAATCTAGTTTTCCTGAAATATTTTCTTTCCTTGAAGGATAATTTAGGGCATATTGTATTGGAAGTCTCATATCTGGTGTTCCAAGTTGTGCTATTATACTTCCATCCTTATACTCTACCATAGAATGCACTACTGACTGAGGATGAACTACTACTTCTATGTCATCATAAGCACACTCAAAAAGCCAATGTGCTTCTATAACTTCAAGCCCTTTATTCATTAAAGTAGACGAATCTATAGTTATTTTTTGTCCCATATTCCAATTAGGATGCTTTAGCGCATCTTGTAGTTTAACAGTTTTTAGAAATCCCCTATCTTTTCCTCTAAATGGACCACCTGACGCTGTTAATAAAATTTTATCTAATTCATTTAATTTATTTCCTTGAAGTGATTGAAAAATAGCACTATGTTCTGAGTCTACTGGAAGTATTTTAACTCCATACTTTTTCGCTTCCTTCATAACTATCTCACCAGCAACTACTAAAGTTTCTTTATTTGCAAGTGCAATATCTTTTTTATTTCTTATAGCTGCAAGGGTTGGTTTAAGCCCTATCATTCCAACAACTGACGTTACTACAATGTCAACTTCACTTAAAGATGCGATTTTTTCAAGCCCTTCTAATCCAAATAAAACCTTACAATTTATTGAATTTTCCTCAACAAAAAATTTTATTTCTTCAAAAGCACTTTTTTCAGTCATAGTTACGTATTTAGGATTAAATTTATTTATTATTTCCTTCATTTTATTAACACTCTTATGTGCTGAAATTGCAAGCAAATTATATAAATCCTTATGAAATTCTATTACATCTAAAGTTTGAGTTCCTATAGAACCAGTTCCACCTAGTATTGATATATTTTTCATAAATAAGCCCTCCTATGTTGTATTACAATTAATCTCTTTTAAAAGCAAAATATAAGATGGTCCTAAAACAAATCCTATGACCCCTAAAAACTTCATTCCTAGATACATAGAAAGAAGTACTATTAAAGGATGTAACTCTAAATTAGCACCAACATACTTTGTTTCTAATATTTCTCTTATTATTTGAGATAAAATATATAATAAAATTAATCCTACAGAAATAAAGTATTTCTTCATTATAATATTGTATATTATTAATGGTATAAATACAATAACAGTTCCAACATAGGGTAGTATATCTAAAATTCCACATAATATAGCTAAAAATAGGCTTTTCTCAATTCCTAAAATCCAAAAACCTAAAAGGTATTCAAACGTAGTTACAAAAACCAATACCCCTTCAATTAATAACATTTTTCGAAATTTATTAACTGTAGAAGTTAAACTTTTTAATATATTTAAAGGCATTACTTTTTTTAAAGATTCTTTTATGTATTCTAAATCTGTAAGCAAAAAATATACAAATATATTAGCAAATACATAAGAGACTATTCCATCTGTTGTTAGCCTTGCCCCTTTTTTTATTACCTCATTATTTTTCATTAAACTTTCTAAAGAAAACAATGTTTCTTTACTTATAAAAGAACCTTCTAAAGATTTTTTTATGCTTTTTAAATCAAAAAAATTTCCATCTAAAATTTTTTGCAGAAGCACGTATAGTTCACTTCCTAAATAAAAAATTAAAAAAAATAAAAATAGATTTATAAATAAAAGTGTTAAGCCTCCAGAAATTTTACTATTAATTTTCATACTATTAAAAAACTTAAAAATTGGCATAGATATTATATAAAGTATAACAATGTAAATAAATGGAGTAAAGTAGTATTGAATTAAAAAGCCTAAAATTATTATCACAATCATTAAACCTAATGCAATTGAACTCTTTTTTAAAAATTCCTTCACTTTTTCCTCCTATAAAACAGCGAGTTTATTTTAGATTATATGAGGACAAGTTATTTTATATTAATTTATATAGAAACTATTAACATTTATTAATTGACTAAACTATACAAAAAACAGTAATATAAAATATGATTGTATTTATATAAAGGAGGATTTTAAATATACAAAATAATATTAACTATCGATTTTTATTACTTAAATCATAAGTTAATATTATAAAATCACTTAAATTTTAAAGTTTAAAAAATAAAATTGGACGAGGTGTTTATATGAGCTTAGGAGAATTTTTACAAAGAAGCTTTAATATACAAAAAGGAATACAGATATTTATTGCTTTTTGTATTATTTTCATGCTTTTAGGTTTGACAGGAATTATTTTATCAATTTTGCAAAAAACAGGATTATTTAAAAATAAACTTAATAAAATTAATTTGTGCAACAAAAAATTATCTTTAATTTTATACACTTCTATTTTTGCAACTATACTTTCTATTGCATTAATATTGTTTTTAAATAAAATTTTAAACAACTATACAAAAGAAGTTAATGTTAAAAAAGAAGCAGTTATTAGCTATGTATTTAATGATAAATATAAAGAATTTGATATTTATGATTTGAAAAATATTTTAAAAGATAGTCCTAAATGTAAAGTAACTATTGTTGATGGAAAATTAAAATTTGTTTCTATGACTGTAGGAACTACTAAAACCATCATAACTAATTGTGACTTAAAATATATAAATTTTAAAAAAACAAATGAATTATTAGAAGAAGAAAAAGAGGTTACTGTTTCAGGTATTACTTTTAAAATGCCAGTTTATAAATGGTTTTATTCCTCACCTAACAGAATCAAAGATGCTAACTCCGGTGATGTTCATTCTAAAGATTACAATTATCATAACTATACGTTAGATCAAAATAACAATAAATTACCTAGTTATCAACTAGGCGATGCCGTTTATTCTAAAGATACAAACACAGTTTATGTATTTGACTAAATATTAATTTTATCAAAGCTTATACATATAAAAAATAAGAGCCTATTTAAAATAGTCTCTTATTTCAGACTGTAGACAAAAGGCTTTTTCATTTCGAAAAAGCCTTTTATTAATTCACAAATATAACAATATATCGAAAAACTATATCGCTTACCCCTTCTTTTCCATAAGCGATTAGCTAATTTCTTTAAATTCATACATGAGAAAATTAGCGTGGTTTCTAATTTAATTTTTACCAAGCTTCTCAAATGAGTAAATCTCATTCCATGTTTTTCTTTTGCATCAGCAAAGACTCTTTCAATTGTCTCTTTTCTTCT
>JANZXU010036214.1:0-10092 GCA_027576215.1 Amissidens hainesi | reverse complement strand
GTAGCACTCGGTAAAGAGGATGAATACGAGGATGAATATGAGGATGAGGAAAATGAAATACCTTTTAAGCTTAGACCGTTACAAAGTGGATGTGGAATTAGTATACGGGTAGAAGAGGGAGAAAAGATATTGGGTGGAACATTAGGTTGCATAGTTACACGAATAAAAGATGGAGTAAAATCATACTATATTTTAAGTAATAACCATGTCCTCACAGATACAAACCAATATCCAATAGGAGCACCTATTGTTCAACCTGCTTCAGATACTAATTTTGATAATGTAGTTGGATATTTATCAAATTTCATGCCAATAAGAATGATAAAAGATTTTACGATTCCAGGTAAAAAAACAATATTGATGCTGTGTTGGCAGAAATTAGCAGATATGAGGTTTCAAATAAAATATATGATTTTGGAGAAATAAAAGGGGCATCAACACCAAGTTTAGGTTTAGATGTTCATAAAGTAGGATTTAGCACAGGATTGACTAGTGGAAAAATTACTTCAATGAAAACGACTGTAATAATACATTATGAAAATATAAATCAATATGCTCTTTTTCAAAACCAAATAATAGCATCAGATTTAGAAAGTAATAGAGGAGATTCTGGTAGTGTTCTTTTAAATGATAATAAAGAGGTAGTAGGACTTGTTTGCTCAAGTATTCTTAAAAAGGATATAACAATTTGTAATGAAATAGATTTAGTTTTAAAAACATTGCATATAGAAATTTATACAGGTGAATAAAATATTTATTTTTTTAAAATAGTTTAAATAAAAATATGAGTAGGATTAAAAAAAATGCACAAACTAACTAATATCATTAAGTGAAATAGAGGTGTTTAATATGGGTAAATACTTAAAAGGAATAACTGCAGGTATGTTAGTTGGTGCAGCTGTTGGAATGGTTATGGTTCCACAGTTAAATGGAAAAACAAGAAGAAAATTAAAAAAATTAAGTAAGAAAGCTATACATATGGCAGAAGATACTTATGACAATGTAATGTTTACTTTAAAGAAATAAATTACTAAGAGAAATCTTTTAAATAAAGGATTTCTCTTTTTTTACTCAAGAAAATGAATATATCTATCGAAATTTTAATTAGATTCATTATATTTGTTTATAAAATCAAATTCGTGAGGATTTGGTAAAAAAATGTATTATATTTTTGGCAATTTATGATATAATTTATATTAAATGATAGGACAAGTATTACCAAATTTAAAAAAGAAGGAAGAGAGATAGGCAATGGAGATTCTTTCATTAGGGGAAAAGATTAAAAGAAAAAGAAAAGAACTAGATATGACATTAAAGGATCTTGCTGGAGATAGAATAACACCAGGGCAGATAAGTCTTGTAGAATCAGGAAGATCAAATCCTTCAATGGATTTACTTGAGTACTTAGCTCAAGCTTTAAAAACTTCTGTAGAATATTTAATGGAGTCTGAAGAAACTCAAGCAGAAAAAATCTGTTCTTATTATGAGCAAGTAGCTGAATCCTATATTTTAGCTGATGAAATTATTTTAGCTGAAAAGTTTATTGAAAAAGCTTTAAGTTATGCTGAAAAATATAACTTAAGTTATAGAAAAGCTAAAAATTTATTTTTAAGAGCAGAAGCTTATATGTTTAGGGGGGAACTTGTTTTAGCACAAGAATTTTTCTTAGCTGCAAATGTGATATTTATTAAAGAAAAAAGCTATGAAGATAGCATAAAGACATTTTTACACTTAGGAAAAATTACCTTAGAATTAAAGGCCTTTCATTCAGCAATTTCATATCTACAACAAGCAGAGAAAATTTACAAAAATCACAATATTGGCGATGGATTTATTTTGGGGGAAATTTACTTTTACATGGCAAAGATATACTTTAAGATAGAAGATTTAAAAAATGCCATGAATTATTCTAATTTAGCTAAGGATAACTTAGAAAAAATTTATAATAAAAAAGATTATGCAAAAAGCTTGTTAATTTTAGCTGAAGATTATAATTCTGAAGGAGATTTAAATAGTGCTATTAAATTTTCAAAGAAATCTTTAAATTTATATAAAGAAATACAAAATTTAAAAGATGTTTCTGAAATTGAAAACAATTTAGGTAAAATTTATTATCAATTTGAAGATTTACAAGAGTCATTTAAACACTATGAAATAGCAAAAGAAATAAGAGTAAAGAAAAAAGATAAGGATTTAATAGAAACTTTATCTAACATATGTGAAAACTTTATAAAATTAAAAGATATAAATAGTTGTAAGATTGTTTTAGATGAAATGAAAAAATACTTAGATAGACTAGGTCCAGAAGCAACTATAGAATATAATTTGTTAAAGTTTAGACTTAATATTTTAAAAGAAGAATTTGAAGAGGCTGAAAGTATCTTAAAAGAAACATTAAATCTTACTAAAGAAACAGAAAACACTAAAAAGTGTGGAGAGATAGCTATTACATTAGGAAAATTTTATTTAGATAGAAGAGATGATTTAGAAGCATCTAAATATTTAAATGAGGGAATAGACATATTTAAGCAACTTAATATAATAAAAAATTAACTGATTACAGGTGAGAGTAATGGAAATATTATCAACAGGTGAAAAGATAAAAAGAGCAAGAGTATATAAAGGAATAACTTTAAAAGAGTTATGCGAAGATAAAATATCTATTTCTAAAATGAGTTGCATTGAGAATGGAAAAGTTAAGCCTGAAAGATGGATAATAGAAATTGTAGCTGAAAAATTAGATTTAGATATAGATTATCTTGTACAAGATGTTAGAGAACAAATAGAAAATAATTTGAAAATTACTTTAAAAGATAAAAAGAATAAAAATTTTGAAGATGAGCTAGAAACTTATTTAAGTTATGCTAAAGATTATGAGTATTACGATTTAGCTTTTAACATAATGCATAAGATTTTTAAATTTTACATTAAACAAGGTAGATTTGATAAAGTACAAGATATAATAACAGAGTATTATGAACTATATCAAAAATATCCAAGTGGTGCAGAAAATTATTTTAAAGATATGGCTAGTTATTTCTATAAAAATAAGGAATATGTTGAATCAATAACTTATTTTAATAGATTAAAAGAAACTTTGGGTAAAAACATAACTAAAGAATTAGAATGCGAATTATTATTTGGAGAAAGCATTTGCTATAATAGATTAGGATATCTAGACCAATCTTATTCTAAGATATTAGAGGCTATGGAAGATAGTAAAGGTATAGATAATAGCATATTAAAAGGAAAAATTTTAAGTGCTATAGGAGCATTTTCTATTGGTCTTAATAAAATAGAAAAAGGTGAAATATATAAAGAAGAAGCTAATGAACTTTTAAAAGACAATCTAAAAGCATTAGCTTATGCAAAAGAATCTTACGGAGAAAATTATTTTAAAGTAGGTAAGAGAGAAATTGCAATAAGAGAAGTAAGAGATGCTATAGATATTTTCCCAAAAGAAGAGGGCGATATGTATGGTGATTTTCTAAATAAATGTATAGGGCTTTTTGTTGAAAATAATGAATTAGATTTAGCACAACATTATGTAGAAACTACACTTAATATAGCTATAAGCTGTAACAATATTAAATTAATAGAAAGAGCTTATTACATAAAAGGATTAATTCTTCAAAAAAGAGGAATGTTTTTGCAATCAGAAATGTATATGAATTTATCAATGGATGCATTACTTAAGTTTGGAAGTAAAGATCAAAAATATAAAAGATATTTAGAAATGGCTAATATGTATCATAAATTAGAAGAGACTAGAGAATCTCTTAAGTATTTTACTTTAGCACTAAATATAGAAAAACAACTTTAAATATAAAGTAAAAAAGGTCATGTTGCTTAAAGTTTTAAGCAACATGACCTTTTTTTATATAGTTTTTGCTGCATTTTGTCTAAGTTTTTTAAGTGTTTTTTCTTGAATTTCATCATCTTCATAGAATTTTTCATTTAAGGCTTTATTCATAAAGAATAAAGATGTTATAGAAGAAATTAAGTCTGATATAGGATATGAAAGCCACGCCCCTGTTACTCCAAAAAGATTAACCATTATAAAGACTACAGGTATAAATATTAAAATTTGCCTGTATATAGATAGTATGAAAGATTTCTTTGCTGCACCGATAGCTTGATAATAATATATAACTACATAATATAATCCAACAGATGGAAGAAGTGAAATACAAATTCTAAATGCAGTTACAGCATCATTTAAAAGTAAAGCATCTTTTAAGAAAAATCCTATAATTGGTTTTGCAAATATCATAAGTATTGACCATAAAACTAAAGAAGTTATAGTTACTGAGGTAATACCTACTTTTAAGGTTTCTTTCATTCTTTTAAAGTTTTGTTTTCCATAGTTATAAGCAACTATAGGCTGCATAGCAGAACTTACACCTATTATTGTTATGAACATGAACATAGAAACTCTAGTAATAACACCTACAATTACAATTGCTGAATCTCCACCATTTGAAAAAAGTAGATTATTTAATACAACTGCAACTACTGCATCAGAAATTTCTATTATAAATGTTGAAAAACCAACAGCAAGTATTGTCCAAATTATAGCAGGTTTCAATGCTTTAAGCATTAGTTTAAAAGTAAATTTTAATTCAAAATGCTTTTTAACTTTTTTAAATTCAATCATTGCAAATATAAAAGCTATAATTTGAGAAATTATAGTAGCAATTGCGGCACCTGCTACCCCAAAGCCTAATAGTGCTACTAAGAAAAAGTCAATTATTATATTTATAATAGCACCTAATGTATTAGAATATAAAGTTATCTTCGTATTTCCAAGAGCAGTCATTATATAACAAGCTACTACACCAATACTTTGGAATATACCACCGATTAATATAATACTTATATATTTTTCTGCTAGAGGATATGTTACGCTACTTGCACCTAAAGCAGTGATTACATTTTCTCTAAAGAAGAATACTAGTACAGAAATTGTAATAAGAGCTATGAATACCATAGTCAAGGAGTTAAGAATGCTAGATACTAAACCTTCTTTATCTTGCTTTCCAAGATTTCTAGCAACTAAAGTTGAAGTACCAACAGCTATAAGCATACCTATTGATATTAGAAAACGTTGAATAGGAAAAGCTATTGTTAAAGCGCCTATAGCTTCTGTTCCTACATAACGTCCTACAAAAACTGTGTCTACCATATTATATAGTTCTGCTACTAATAATGATATTATAGCAGGTATTGCAAACTTAAATAGAATTCTACTTATTTTCGAATCGTTAAAAATTTTATCGTCCATTCCCATAAACTCCACCTCGCATTAAAACACTCTAAATTCATTGGCTTACAATATTTAAAAATATCTTTCATATTTGATAATCACCTTTCTTTCAAATTACTATATTATAATTATACGTTTGAAAAGTGGGTTATGTAATCCATTAAAGTGCTTTTATAAAGGTACTAATATGGGATAAGTATATTTTTCTAAATATTAACAAAAAGCAAAAAAACACCTTATTTAAGGTGCTTTGGTACTTCATTTATTAATATAAGTACAGCTCCATAACCTTTTAGCTTAGTTTGAATGTTTAAGACTGTGCTTTTTTTATTAAATTTAAAGGTTATATTTGGAAATGAGGCTTTGTGCAAAATTTCTTTTTCTTCTTTACTAAGTCTTTTAGGTCTGCCCATATCAACCCAATAGTTATATGAGGAGCCTATTTTTTCATTTAATTCATATATAGTCATTCTAGTATCAGCTAAAATACCAATTATATTTAAAGACAATCTTCTAGAAGGAGTATTTTTAGTAGCACGGAGCTTTTTAAATTTGCTAAAATCTAAAAGAGAATCTAAATCCTCTGTGTAATTATATAATAAAATTTGATACTCTTCATCTTGTTTAGTAACTATATAACCGTCACCTTTATCCAATAGGATATCTCCTAATTTATCTATTAAAAAATAAGCATAATAAGAAGGCTTTTTTATTCCCTTATCATTTACTAAACCAGGATATCCAAAGAAAACTTCATTGGTAAGATTAACTTGCCTATCTAGTACATCAAAAGCTCTTAAAAAATCTAAATTTTCATTTTTCGAGCATTCTTTGTTTATTATAAAAGGTAACATATAAGCTGTATCGTAAATAAGATTTATATTATTTGAAGCATAAAAGTACTTTTCTTCAATTTCTAAGCTATAATCCTCTTCAATAAGAGTTTTAGTTTCTAAAATTAATTCTTTATTAAAAGTATTTGAAAATTCAAATTTTAAGTTTTTAAATTCTATTAAATCATTATCATAAAAGTAATTAAGAAATGAATTTAACATTATTAAAAAATCATCCTTAGAAAAGCCTAAATCATCTAAAATTATTAAAGGTTTTAAATCTAAGGTTTCTAAAAATTCTATAACAGCTAAAGCTCTGCTCCAATTATAAAATTTAGAACTTAAAAAAACTCCCATATCTGAAGAAAACATATTTATTAACCTTGCATATTCAAAACCTATTTCGAATTGCATTTCTTCTAAGATATCTTTATTATCTTCTATTAATAAATCAAAAGCGTCACCAACATTTATAACATCTTTAAATCCTTTTTTAAATTTTCCTAAGTTATGATCCATTTTTATATTTAATTTTGTAATTTTATTTTCATAATTAAATCTATGATAATCTTCTAAATAATAAGTTACATATTTAAGACTATCCTCTAAAGGATAATAAGTTATTTGTTTTTGCTTTTCTAAAGTTTCTTCATCAACTTTATATTTTTTCCTAAACTGTAAGGGAGTACATTTATAATTAAGTTTAAAATGTTTATTAAAATATCTAGTATGAGAAAAACCTACTTCTTCAGAAATTTCTGATATAGTTTTATCAGTATCTAAAAGAAGTTTTACAGATTCTTCAACTCTAGTTAGGTTTATTAAATCTGTAAAGCTATAACCTGTCGCATATTTTATTTCATGAGATAAATAATGAGTACTTAAAAACTCTTTATTTGCAATATCTTGAAGAGTTATATTGTTGTTGTAATTGTTAAATATAAACTTTGAAATTCTATGATATCTTTCAAGTTGTTCTTCATTTTCCTTTAACTCTTCTTTTTCATAAGTTAGATAATTAAAATTATTAATAAGATGATAAAGCAAATCCACTAAAGTATCTTCAATTTCTTCATCATAATTATCAGGCTTTTGAATAGCTTCACAAAGTATTATACTTAAAAAAGTTCTTAAATCATCATACTCTTCACTTTCTTGTTCTCCAGTGTTTGCAGTATAGAAAAACATATTTTCTATATCGGTATAATATTTTTCAAAAAAATAAGGGTCTATATGGAATATTAAAACCTTATTATCCTCGTTTGAATAAAGACTATGGCTTTCGTTAGAATTAATTATTTCTATTTCTCTTTCGTTTAGTTCAAATACATCAGTATCTATGGTAACAGTTAATTTGCCTTTTAAAACATATATAATTTCAATTGCATTATGCCAATTGATAGGATAGTTTGTTACCTTTGCAAAAGAAATGTTAATAGGCATATCATTTGGAAAGGTAATATATTGTTTTCTCACAAAAAAATCTCCTTTTAATATAGAATTTTTAAATTACGTACAAATTTAATTTCTATAATCATTATTATTATAGTATAAAATTGTTAAATTATTTTAAAATTCAATTATAATATGGTAAAAAATATACTTTTTTTTATCAAAAACATAATTTATTGATTTTATTTTTATGTATTTTGGCAATAATTTAAATGATTTTATTAAAAAAGAATGGAGAGTGGCTCTGATATTTTGGAATGTATTAACAGAATGTAAAAGCAATATTAATGCTAAAGATATAAAAATATTTATTTATAAAATGAAAGTTAGAGATTTAAATGAAAAGCATATAGAAAATTTTTTCTTAGCTAGAGAGCTTATGAATTTAAACAATAATAGGTTTATAGTGTTTTATGAGGAATATATAGCAAGTTTTAAAGAGATTAAAATTTTTGGAAAAGCAAAATTTCAAGAAGCATTTAATAAAGAAGTTGATTTAAATTCTTCTAAGGAAAAAAAGTTATTAGAAAGACTTTTGCTTAAAGATATAACAGAAAATATAGATAAAAAAGAATATAAGGCTGTTAGAAATTCCATATATTTTAACGAAGAAGTTTATAAAGAAGATGGAATAAACATATATAGATACATTGATTTTGATGTGAATATTGAAGAGGATGGAAGTGTTATAGTTGGATTTGATATAAAGCATAGTTTTCAATATGATGATAATTTAATGAAAGATAAAGATATAAAGGCTGGGGACAGGGTAAAGGATTGCATAAATAATATAACCTATAGATTTGTTAAGTGGGCAGATTTTACTATTGGAGAGAAAAATGATTATTTAGGTGGCTCTATAATAGATTATTATAAAAATAAAAACAAAGAGAGTATTATAAAAGGTATTCCTAAAGATACTAAAGCTGTTATTGTTATTAATAATAAAAATCAAGAATTTTCCTATAGTCCAAATATACTTAAAAAAGTATGTGCTTTTGATGTGCTACCCTTAAAAGTAAAGCCAAGTATAGATTTAGTAATAAAACTTCCAACTGATGATAGAATGGAATTGTTAAAAATTAGCTTTTTAGAAATTACAAAAAAAGCAAAATATCTTAATTTAACAAAACGCAATATTGTAGTTGATAAACTTGGATATGAAGTTATTGAAATAAAAAAACCTAAATTGGTATTTGGAAATAATAAATTTGGAACAAATAATTTTTACGGATTAGATAATAATGGAGTTTACGATTCTAAAAGTATAAAGGTTACATATTTTATAGATCCAGAATTGTTAGAATATGATAGTGAAAAAGCAAATGTAAAAGAATTCGCTAGGAAAATAGAATACTATTCTAAAAGATTAGGAGTAATTTTAGAAAGACAACGTAAAAACAATGACGTTAATTTTAAATCTATAAATATAGCCAATGAAAATGCTTTTATGCATGATTTAAAAAATATACTAGAAAAATATAATAAAAAAGAAACGGTTATTTTTATATTAAAGGATAAGAATATTAAAAAATATTATGAAATTATAAAAAATACTTTTGGGTTTATAGGGAGTATAACAAGTCAATGTATAAGTTATAGTACTATTTTAAAAGGAAGAGGTGCTGAAACTAATAGTAATTTTGAAAAATATATATATTATAATATATTACTTGGTATATATGGGAAAAGTGGAGTTCAGCCTTGGGTATTAAAAGAACCTCTTAATTCAGACTGTTTAATAGGTCTTGATATAACTAGAGAAAATAATATAAATAAAACTGGAATTGTTCAAGTAGTAGGTAAGGATGGAAGAATTTTAAGAAGTAAGATTATATCAGTTTTTTTAGAAGGTGAAAAAATACCAAAAGATATAATGAGAAAAACGGTATTAGAAGCTATACTATCTTTTGAAAAAGTCTATAATAAAAAGCCAAAACATATTACATTTCATAGAGATGGTATTAATAGAGAAGAATTAGAGGATATTAAAGAATTCTTAGATGATTTAAAAATAAATTTTGATTATATAGAAATAACAAAAGATACAAATAGAAGAATGGCAACTAGAATGGATAATAAAGAAGAAAATAAAAGTGAAGAAGATTTAAAATGGAAAACAGCTATAGGAAAAACTTATATTAAAGGAAATACAGCTTTTATTTGTACAACTGAAAGTTATTCTGGAATGGCAAAACCTATAAGAATTAGAAACGTGTATGGAAGTTTAAATATGAAAGAAATATTAGATGATGTTTATAATTTAACTTTCATGCATATAGGTGCTTTAAATAAAATAAGACTTCCAATCACAACTTATTATGCAGATTTAAGTGCTACTTTTGGACTTAGAAATTTAATGCCTACTGAAGAGGAAACAAATTTACTTCATTTTATATAATAGAAATTAATTATATTGTGAAATTTAGTTACAAAGGTATTTTACACATTAATTTAAATAATATAACCCGTTGTGCTAGTTAAATTAAAAATAAAAAAATCTAACATACTCCTTCTGTTATAATTTGAAGTGACTAAAAT
>JANZXU010035719.1:0-10144 GCA_027576215.1 Amissidens hainesi | reverse complement strand
ATACTGGAGGAAAATATAAAAACTTAACTTCAAAAAAGTTAGGTGAATTAATGGTTGCGGAATTCCGCAACCGACTATTTTAAAAAAATACTAAGGAGGAAAATTTAATTTGAAAAGCATAGGAAAAATATTAGTAATCTCATTATTAATAATAATTTTATTATTTGGAACAATGTTTGTAGGAGTTTATAAATTGATTAAACTTCAAAAAGAAAATGAAGTTAAAAATCAAATACAAGGAGGTTTTCCTTATAATGTAGAATTTGAAGATTACAATATAAAAATAAATTCAGCAAATACATATGAGGATTATATATTATTTGATTATTTAATAACTAAAAAAGATGGTTCAGATATAAAAGAAGAAAATATCGGTATTACTGGTTCAGCAGATTTTCATGATAAAACATTCTTTGTTTCTCCTGTAGATATATTAACAACAGATGGAAAAGAAATACATATTATCCAACTAGGAAACATTATTGCTAGAACAAATAAAATAGAACCTGTTAAATATATTTTTAATATTTCTACAAGAAAGCCAGATGAAACATATGTACAAAAAGAAATTAAAACAAAAGAAAAATTTAATTTAACAACAGAAAATTATCAAATTTTAAATAAAAATATAAAATTTAATAATATTGATTTTAATATTATTAGTTTAGGTAATTTTAAATTTGGTTCATTGCTTTATCTTTTTACAGAAAACATAAATGAGAAAACATGTAAAGAGATTATGAAAAATTTTAGTGTAAAATTAAAAAGCAAAACTTTTGAGCAAATATATACTTTAGAAGAAGCTGGTGGTTTTTATGATATGCCTATAAAAAAATTTAGTAAAATAGATAGAAAATATAATCCTAATTCTCAATATGATCAATTTTATATATCAAAGATGTTTTACAATATAAATGATGTAGATAGAAATAATATGCAAATTTATTTAGTTAATAATATAAATAATGAAGAAATTCAAATTTTTTAATTTTAAATTTAAAGCAATACTTAGAATTACTTTTGTATTATATAATAAAATATTTCTTAAATAGCTTAAATTAGCAAATAAAAATGTTTCATTAGATTACATAGTTTAATGAGACATTTTTTTATATAGTAAATTAGTGCTTTAATATATAAAAAATAATTGGTTTAATATAAAATAATATGATATTATGTTAAAAAAATGAAATTAATAATGGGGATTGTTTTATGGAAAAAAGGGGGATTTTTAATTGTGAGAAAAATAAGTATAAGTATATGTTTAATGTTATTAGTTACGTTATTTATTGGATGTAGAGTTCAAAATGATACTAGTCTATCTTTAAAAGAAAATAGGATAACTGAATTACCTAAAATAGTAGATTTTGAAAATTATATTATTGAAATAGAAGACATACAATTATTTAAAGAATGTATATTATTACAATATTCTATAACAAGTAAGGATGGATCATCTATAAGTAATAAAGATATTTCAGTAAATTTTAAACTTAAAAATAATACTGTCTATGGTGGAGGTAACTTTGAAATTTTAACTGAACAATTATCTAAAGACAAGATAAGATCATATTCCCAATTTATTATTGCCGCCAAAAGTACAGATTGGATAGATATAGATTTTTTTATAGATGTACAAAGGCCTGGATTAAATGAAGAACCTAATATAGGTTCTTATCATTTAAAAGAAAATAAAAATGATTATGAATATATTAATAAAAAAGTTTCAATAGATGGAATTGATTTTATTATTAAAAGTATTGCTAATTTTGAATTTGGTTCATTACTTAACTTTTATACTGAAAATTTAGATAATGATTTAAATTATAGTATAAAATTAAAATCAAATAATTATATAAATACTTATCCAATTATATTATTACTTACTTTTGAAAAAAATATTTTAAAAGATTTAAATTTAACAGAAAACTATAATGATTTTGATAAAAAAATTACAATAGGGAGTAGTCCTTTAATATATTTAAAGGAAGATATAAATGCAAACAATTTTGAGTTGTATTTAGTTAATAATACTACTAATACTGAAGTTTTGATTTATAAAAAATAATGTATATGTTAAGAAGTACTACTTAGAATTATTTTAGTAGTACTTAATGTTTTTAAATAGGTATGGAAAATATTAAAAGTAAAAGGGGTGAAGACATGAATAAAAAGAAAATAATTGCTATTTTTGTTTTAGGGGCTATAGTTATATCTGGGGTATTGTTCTTTAATATTAAATCAAATGATTCCATTAAAAATAATAATACAATAGGAGACCAATTAAGTATAAAAAATGATAAAGCACATGCAAGCTATGAAGAGATACCTTCTTTATCAGTATTAAAATCTAATTCGGATATAATTGTTGAAATTATAGGAACAGATATTATTGAAAATAGAGATTATAAAAATGTTTCAGTTAAAATAAGTACTGTTAAAATTTTGGAAACAATAAAAGGAAATATAAAAGAAAATGAAATTAAAATATTACAGGATGCAGATTTAGATATAACTCCTAAAAAAGATGAGAAATTATTAATGTTTTTAAAGAAAGGAATTGATAATAAGGATTGCTATATTCCTGTAGGTGGAGGTCAAGGAATATACAAAATTATTGAGAATAAAAAAACAAATAATAGAACATTGGAAGCACAGTCTTTATATAATGAAAATATTTTAAAAGATTTAAAAGGAAATTATGATGATTTGAAAAAATCATTTAAATAAAAAGAGATATTTTTAAATAATAAAGTATTTCTAAGTATTAATTAGAAATACTTTAATGTTATTCAAGGTATAAATTATTTAAAGTTTTCAATTATATATACTTTTCTCAATTCTTCAAAAAAAACAATGTATATTTCGGATGAATCAGGCTCAGTTTGAGAGAAATATTGGTAATCATGTTTAAAATCAGGTAAAAATTCACTTGATATATCTAAATTCGATAATATTTTAAGTATATTTAATTCTACATTAATATTTTTAGTTTCTTGCCAATTTAAAGATTTAATTATATTAGTAGTATCCTTATATTCAAATATATGATATCTTTGTCCATCTCCTAAAAAGCTATCCCCACTATCATTTGAATAAATTTCATTATATTCTGTTGGTAATTCAATTTTCCAATTTGATTTAATAATATTAGAATAAATATTTTCATTTTTAACAAATTGAAATATTAAAAATCCAATTACACTTAATATTAAAACAATTAAAACTAATACACTTATAAATATTCTTTTTTTTTGCATTTATTAATCCCCCTATAGAAACTATTTCTTACTTATATTTTACCACATATAGGAAAAAGTAGTAGCTGAGATGTAAAATATAAAAAACTAAAAAGGTTGATATAATAATTAATTGGGAAAAAGTTAAATAAGGTAGATCAGTTGTAGCTGTTAAATTTTTTATAAAAGATAAAAATCCTAAAGTTGAAGATGAAAGCAAAGAAAGAAAACTTAGAGGTAAACAATTAAATTTCACAAATTATAGTTAATGAGAATATTATTATGATTCTTTAGAAAAATAATTACTTGGATGGGATTAAACTTATGTCTTATAAAATTTTAGTTTTATGATACACATAAATATATAAGTAAATATTACAATTTATGGTACAATATCATTAAATAATAATATATAAATTCATAAGTAAGGAATAATAGGTTAGTTTATTTCATATTGTATAAATTATTTTTATCATAGCAAAAATGTTAATAAGGGGGAAGGCAATGATAAAGTCACTATATTTTATGTTAGGAGATACTTTTTTACAAAATATAAGCAAAGTTTTAATAATAACCATACCTTTATATCTAATATTTTTAATATTTAAATTTTTTTCAAAGAAAAATACAAAAATAAAAATTTCTAAGAGTATAGGAGAATTTATTTTCTTAGGATATATTGTTGCAGTTTTAGTAGTAACAGATATTATTCTTATAAGAACAAGTGATTTTTCTATGGTTTATGAATATGGTTCAAGAACCATAGAAACAACATTTAAAGGTATTATGATTAATCCAAGTTTAGAACAAGTATTAGTTACGTTAGAACTAGGTTTAAATAATGTTTTGCTTTTTATTCCATTTGGTATATTATTTCCGTTAATTTGTCTAAATGGTCAAAAAAGATTCTTAAAAACTATGCTTTGGGCACTAATATTTGGAATAAGCATAGAGGCTCTACAAACCTTATCTGGCACATTTAATCATATTGATGATATTTTATGGAATATGTTAGGTGTAATAGTAGGGTATGGTTTTTATATGTTAGCCAATAAACTTTTCAAAATATATACTCCTTTTAATCATAACAACTAAAACAAGATTCCAAAAATCTATATATTTAAACTTCTTTTTACAATTTAATATATAAATAAAAAACTTAGAAAAAATAAAACTGTAATTTTATTTAAAAAGAAATGATTGTATATTTTTATATGCCTAGAATTAATTCTAAGGGTTTTTTATAAGTATAAATAGAAATAAGTTAATACGGTTAAAGTATTAAGAGTATAGAAAGATACTAAAATAGTAATATATTTTAGTATCTTTCTTTTTATAAAAAATAAAATAATTCATTAGAATCATATGTAAAATATGCTAATATTAAAATTAATAAATATTTATTGTTAAAGGTAAAAGAGGGGATTGAAATTATTAATAAAAAACTATTAAATAATTATATTATCAATATCATTATTTAATAGTTTTATTATGGGTTGTAGTAATAATAAAACTATGAGCTGTAATAAGTAATTTTATTAAAGATAAATATTAGGAGAAGAATAATGAAAATTAAACTTAAGAAAAAAAAAATCTTAATATTAATAGGAATAATAAGTATATTATTAATAATATTTTTTTATAGATTTGAAACAAGAAAGTTTTTAAATTTATCAGTAAATGATCTTCTTATAGAAGACGCTACAGAAGACGATTTTGTAAATTCACCAGTAAGAAATAAGAATTATGAAGATTATTTCAATATATTTTTAAGTATTGGAATTGAAAATACATCAAGAAATTTAAGTGTAAAACATATATCAATAAATATTACATTTCTTAATAACATTGATGAAAATAATTATATTGATATAGGATTAGTTCCACTATCCGATGATGAACTTGAAATATCACCTAAAAGTTCATCTTCATTACCTTATAAAATTTTTGTTAAAAAAAAGAACTATTCAAAAGAAGAGCTTTTAAAAATATTAAAAAAAGTTAAGTTAAAAGCAAATTTTTCTAGTATGGAAAATTCTTTTTTGAGCTGGGGATATAGTAAAGAATTTTTTTAATAAAAATAATTTTAAATAATAATATACAAGCTCTTAAAAATAAAAAGTTTTAAATTTGTATATAAATATAAAAGCACAATATAAAGTAGTACTTAGAATTACTTTAGTACTACTTTATGTTTTCAAAGGTATACCCTAAGTAACACTTAATATTACTTTGAATTACTTGTTAAAAATCTCTTTAAATTTATATAAAAAACATATGTAAACTTTAATATAAGAACTTTAAAAACATATAAAATATAAATAAAAAGCTAGTTAATAACTAGCTTTTTATTTATAATATAGAATTTTTTGAATTAGTAACTTTAACTATTTCACCACTAAGTTTATCTATGATATTTCCATGTTCATCTTCATAAAATTGCTCTAAAATATTACCATTATTATCACGTACTTTAAATTCTAACTCTGGAGTAAATTCACCAGTATTAAAATCAATAGTTGCTCTAATTTTTTTTATATCTGTCCAATGACCTTTTCCAAAATAATATGGATTTAATAAATAAGCTCCTCTACCTTTTCTTATTAAAATTTTAGATTTTACTAAAGAAGTAATTGATTTTTCAACCATTTTTATACTTGTATAATTTAAATTTTTTCTTATTTGTTCTTTAGTATAAGAATTTAAAAATACCATCATTCCACCTTGTTTATCATCAGCATAATTTGCTAATTGACATACTTCAACTAATATAGGGGAAAGCTTAACACTTAAATCTGTATGTACTAAAACATGATCTAAATATAATTTTATAAAATCAGGTTCTTCTCTAGGAATATATTTTTCTTGAATTTGTTGAAATGATTTAATATTACCATATTCATCAGATTCAATTTTTGATATTTCTTTTATAATTTTAACCATAATCCCACTCCTAAATATTAACATATTATAGTAATATTCTATCATAAAATACTATATTGTTCTACTAAAAAGTAGTATAATACATACTAAAAATAAACTTATACTCTACTAAAAAGTAGAATATGCTTTTGATATGTTAAATTGGAAATTAATCAAAAAAAAATACGAAAAAACCAGATATTCTACTAAAAAGTAGAGTATCACCCACCACTTTTGGGGGGTAATTACCCCAAAACAGTAGAGTAATTACCCCAAAACAGTAGAATTTCCAATTGTATTAATCCTTTTAAATAAGCCATTTGGTCTAAATTTTTCTTCTTAGTCTTTTATTTGTTTGGGTTTGGGGTATCCCCAATTTTTCTTTAGAAAAACAAAAAAAGTATTAAAAGAAGACTTTTTTATTGAGAATTATTTTGTTTTTAAGCACGGTCGTACCTCCCTTCTGTCTGCGACGCTTTGATTTATTTGGAACTCTATGAGGGGGTGGGGAGTAAGCCCCCAACCCCTACCCCCCAATATAGTTTTATAAGTTATTAAATTAACTGAAACAAGTATTTAGGAAAGGATTATCTAATACCATTACTATTAAATTTAAAATAGAATGGTATTTGTTTTTTCTGTAGAGCAACTGGAACTGTAATGTAGCGCAGCAAATTATAGTGTAAGGCGGTAGCTACTGGGTGAATGACGAAGTCAGAGGGGTTTACCCCTTAAAGCTCAATGCAATTGCAAGTTCCAAAAGTATTTTGGTATAACTTGCTATACCAAAATATTCAAGTATAATTATAATATGTAAATATATATTTCTTTTGGGGGTGGGGGTTTTGGCTCATTTAATGAAACATACAAAAAGTTCTTGTACTAATTTGTTAAGGCATTTTGAAAGAAATGAAAATATACAAGAATATAGTAATGAGAATATTAATTTTAATAAATCTCATATGAATTATAATTTAGCACCAGTTAAAGAAAATCAACTTGAATTTATAAATAAGAGATGTAAAGATCTTAAAGTTTTAAATAGAAAAGATGTAAATGTTATGTGTACCTGGGTTATAACATTACCTAAAGATTTAGATTGGGATAAACAAAGTGAATTTTTTGCTTATTCTTATAGATTTATGTCAGAACGATATGGTGAAAAAAATGTTATATCTTCTTATGTTCATTTAGATGAAAACAGACCACATATGCATTTTGCATTTGTTCCAGTTGTTTATGATGATAAAAAAAATAAGTTTAAAGTATCTGCTAAAGAATGCGTTACAAGGTATGACCTTAAAACTTTTCATAAAGATTTAAATAATCATTTAAAAAAATATGATTTAGAATGCTCTGTTATAAATAATGCAACTATTGAAGGTAATAAAACAATTAAGGAATTAAAACTAGAATCTAAATTAAAAAATTTAAGTGAAAATATAAAGCATACTGAAAATAGCTTAATAATGCATAAAAAAGCTTTTAAAGAAATTAATGATATAGATAATATAAAATACAAAAAAACCTTTCTAGGGGGTAATATAGCCCTTAAAAATGATGATTATTTTTCTATTGTTTCAAATTTAAAAGATTTAAAAGTCGAAAATGCAAAATTAAAAAAAGAAATATTAGAAAAAGATAAAAAAATAGATGGAATTAATGATTGTAATTCTTATTTAACAAAAGAAAATGATTGTTTAACTGATAGAAGTAAACGCATTTTGAATTTAAGTGAAAAAGAAATTCAAAGTAAAGCTAAAAAAATTGTTGAAAATAAATTTAAAGATATTACTAAAGAAAATGATATTTTGAAAAAAGAAATTCTTGAGTTAAATGAAGAAATAAGAAAATTAAAGGCTTATGGTAAAAGAACTTATGGTTTATGGAAAGAATATGAAGAAAAATATAATAATTATAATACTATTCTTAATTCAAATGAAGAGTTGCTGAGTATGTATATTAAAACAGGAACAGAATATAAAATTAAAAAACAAAATCAAGAAAAAAATAAAGGTATGTCTATGTAATAAAAGCTAGTTAATTACTAGCTTTTATTTAATATTTTCTTTTTCTTTTAATTCTTTAAACTTATCAAATTGAGTACGATAAAAATAATCTTTATTTTCAACTTTGCTTATTAAAATATTACCATTAAATTTGCAATATTCTCTTTGATTATTCCAAGAAGTCCAAGCAATTGTATTATTAACTATATAAACATTTGATGTTCCACTTTTTAAAATATCAACAAATCCGTTATCATAAAGTAATTTAATTGCTCTAGCTACTGTTGGTCTACTAATTTCAAAATAATCCATAAATACTTGTTGAGAACAAATAAGTGCATTTTTATTATCCATATGTTCCATAATGAAATTTAAAATACTACTAGCAATTCCACTTTTTTTCATTAGCCATCTTATTTCAGGCATATGTTCTCTATACATCATTACAAAATTATTGTTTTTCTTAAAATCATCCATAAATTATAATCAATACCTCCATAATATACTTTTATATGATACATATATGTATCATATATGATATTAATTGTATCATATATTTTCAAAAAAAGAAAAAATTTTTTCTTTTTTTGAACACTATGTATCATAAGCTATGATACATATATGTATCACGTAGTGATACATATTAAAGCTTAAAACCCTTAATTTATCTATATTTTTAAGTTATTCTTTCTGTAATCTCTTAATATAGTATTGACTTAACTAAGTCAATACTAAAAATTGAAAATTTTTATTGGGTTTGGGGTATCCCCAATTTTTCTTTAGAAAAACAAAAAGTCTTACTTGGAAAAAATAGAAATAACATCATATTGAATAAAATAACTAAAAAAATTAAAATATGATTGTAAGTTAAAAATATATACAAGCACTTAATTATGAATAACTAATAAAAATAGTAGATGGGAGAGATGTGTATGTTAAATTTTAATAGCAATATCTTAGCTACTACAATAGTTAATAAAGAAATACAAGTAGTACCAGGGGCTTGTTGTTGCTGTACTTGTTGTTGTTGTGTTGGAGTAAATATTGGAAGTGGATCAGTAGCAACAAATGTTAATCCACAAAATGCTGAATAAGAAATTATAATAAATTTACATATAAGTTAATACAATTAAAGCATTAAGAGTGTAGAAGATACTAAAATAGTTTAGTATCTTTTTTTTATGCTATGTAACATTAAAGTACTACTTAGAATTACTTGTTAAAAAGCTCTTTAAATTTATATAAAATATTGATATTTATATGGTGATTTCCAAAGAAATTAAAAATAAAGGTATGTCTATGTAAGTAAATTATAAAAGTCTATTTTATTGACTATATATAAAAAAATATGTTAGTATGAAAAAAGCAACCAAATTGAAGCAAATAACTTTGGTTGCTTTTTAAATTTAAAAATATATTTGTATTATGACTGTTTAAAAAATTTTAAACAGTCTTTTATTTTTCTAATTTTTCAATTATCATTTCTTTTCCATTGTCATCATAAATAATAGATAATCTAAGAGATTTTATGTTTTTCCATGGTCCAGTTGCAATATATTGAGGATTTAATCTATAAGTTCCTCTACCTACATATAATATTAATTTTTTATCTTTTAAAGATTTTAAAGCATTTCTTAAAGTTTGATCTTTTATTCCTAATGGTTCAATAATTCTTTCTTTTTTTATATATGGATTTAAGGCTATTATTCCAGTTCCATACTCAGCAATTGAACATAAACAAAGCAAAACATTATATTCGTATTGAATTAAATTAAACATTGTAGAAATATCATCTAAGTACAATTTAACATAATGTGGTTCAGTTTCTATTAAAGAAGTTGTAATAGTTTGATTACTTTCATTTTCGCCTGTATTAATATCAGTTATTGACTTATCTATTATTGATATTATCTTTTTACTTCCCATTTTATCACCTCCTAGAAAAATTATACAATGTTTGTACTCAAAAAACAA
>JANZXU010035534.1:0-10160 GCA_027576215.1 Amissidens hainesi | reverse complement strand
CATTTATTACTTTTAGAAAAATTAAAAAGTTTAAAAGGTAAGTTCTTAGTAACAATAAATGACCATCCAAAGGTTAGAAAGTGGTACAAAGATTTTAATATAAAAGAAGTAGAAGTAAATTATTCTGTATCAAAAGAAAAAGAAGCTAGAGGTAAGTACAAAGAATTAATAATAACTAATTATTAAGAAGGTGATACCATGAATGATGAACTAATAAATCATCAGCTTGAAGTTAATACTAAAAGATTAAATAATCATGCAGACAGAATTGATAAATTAGAGCAGAAGCAATCAGAATTTAAAACAGAAATTAAAAATCTATGTGAGAATATAAAGAGTTTAACAAGCATACTTAAATGGCTTTGTAGCCTAATAGGTGGTAGTTTTGTTGGATTCTTTTTTTATGCAATTCAACACAATTTATTTAAATAAAAGGGGTTAGGGAGATATGGTTAAAATCAATAAAGTTTACTTAAAAGGACAAGAAAATGTAAAAGGAAATAATAATCCAAATAAAATAATAATTCATCATCCAGAATTTTATGGTAGCATTGAAGATTTAAATAGCCTTATGAGAGGTATGGGCTATTGTATGATAGGCTATAACTATTACATTAGAAAAGATGGTTCAGTTTGGCAAGGTAGACCAGTAGATGTAGAAGGGGCAAACTGTTATGGTCAAAACAATTCTTCTATTGGAGTGTGTTTTGAAGGTGATTATGATAGAGATAAAACAATGCCAAAAGCTCAATTTAATAGTGGAGTAGAACTTATTAAATATCTAAAGGAAACTTATAATATAAAAGAAGTTGGGCCACATAAAAAATACTGTAATACAGATTGTCCAGGAATGTATTTCCCAATAGAATCTATGCTAAATTCTATAAATTTAACTAGAAATAATTCAGAGAACCTAAATTATAAAGGACCTGATACTAATGGATCTATAATAAATGTTTCAAGTTACCTTAATGTACGAGAAACACCAGATGGTAAAATTATAGGTAAACTTAAAAATAATGATAGAGTAAAGGTAAATTTAAAGTATTCTACAGATAGCTGGTATTCTATTTATTTTGGGTCTCATGGAGGTTTTATTTCAAAAGATTATGTAAAACTAGATAATCTAAATAAATCTAGTAATACAGTTTTGCATGGAAGAGTTACTTCAAAAATAGGTCTTAATGTTAGAAATTCAAATGATGAAATAATTGGATCTTTAGAAAATGGAACTTCAGTTATAATTGATACCGAGTATTCAAATTCTAAACAATGGAGTATTCGCTTTGGAAATCATGGAGGACTCATAAGTAAAAAATATATAGAATTAATTTAATTAAAAGCACCTGATAATGGGTGCTTTATTTTTATAAATATCAAAAAAAGAGAGGATAAAATAAATATGAATAATGTAATACAATTAATATCAATAATAGGACTAACTTTAGCTTCAGGATTTATAATAGGACATTTTCATTCTAGTAAGAAAAATAATAATATAGAAAAGCTTTTTAATACCTCAGATAAAATTATTGATGGAGCAGATAGTATCATAAAAATAGCTGATACTATAATTCCAAACAATCCAGTTTTAAATGTAATTAAAATAATAGAAAAGTATGCTAAGGTAGGTGTTCATCATTCAGAGCAGTTATATATAAATTCTAAATTAGAAAGCAATGAAAGAAAAAATAAAGCAAAAGAAACTGTATATTCTATTCTTAAAGAATTAAAAATTAATGTAACTCCTAATATATCAAAAATAATAGATGGAACAATTGAAGCAGAAGTTTTAGCTCTTGGTCATGCTCCAATTGATATAAAAAATCTTACTGAAGAAAATGAAAAACTAAAAAAAGAGAATAATGATTTAAAAGAAAAAGTTACTACAATACATGCAGTTATGACTACTGATTAATAAGTAAACTTATTATTTTTAATATTTAGTATACGTAACTATACCATAGTATACATAACTATACTAAAGTATACGATTGACAATATCTGTTAACACTCCTATAATTGTAAATTAATTACAAGTTAGAGGTGATATTATGAAAAATCAAAAAAATAATTTTGTTTACAGTTTAAGAATAACCAAAGAGCAAATGCAATTACTTAAAAATAATAAAACTATTAAAAATGATTTAAATAATTATGTAAGAGATTATCTTAATAGTTTTTTAGAAGAAAATAAAAGTACTATAAATATATTTAAATAATTTAATTAAAATTAAATTATGAATATTTATTTCTTTTGTTAATCGTATACTTAGGTATAGTTAGGTATACTTACGTATACTTAAGTATACCTTTTAATAAGAGAGAAAATATCAATAGTACCCTTAAATAGCGCAGAACTTAATAAAATTATTATTGATATTAAATCTAAATATATAAACTTGAATATTATTTAAAATTAATAATATTATTAATTAAATCCATGTATACTTTGGTATAGTTCGGTATAGTTCGGTATAGTTACGTATACTTTGGTATACATTTAAATAATAAGATATATTTTAAAAGAAAATTTCAATCAAAAATACTTCTCTATTTAATATTATTTTTGTAAAAATTGCACTTATTACACTTGTTAAGTTTATAGAGTGACAATATTATATTACGTTGAAAAGCCTTAGTATTAATGATAGAATAAATAAAACTAAGGAGGAAAAAATATGAAATTAAATTATAAAAATAAATAAATATATAAATATATAAATATATAAATATTTAAAATTAAATATGATAAATAAAGAGTTATGTTCTTAATTTATTTACGAAAGGAGAAACTTATTATGTTAAATAAAATGAAGGCATTACCAGCAGAAATATATTTAAGTATAGGAATGATTTTAATTCTATTACAAATTCCACTAAGCGAGATATTTCCAAAAAATATGTGGTCTACACTATATAGATTTGTAATTTTTGCTGTAGCAGTTAAATTTATGTTGATTTATAACAATAAAAAATACTCAAAAAGAGATATTTAATTTATTAGTTTAAATCTCTTTAATGTTGCAAATCTAAAAAAATGACTTAACCTCATTTCAAAACTCTAAAAAGTATTTTATATTTTATAATATTTATACAATATAGAAATCATAAATTTTATAAAACATTTAAAAAGGGAGACTATATGAAAAAAAATATTACGATAATTTTAAAAGTATTGTTTAGTATTATTATAGCTTTTTTAATACAACGTACTTTTACAATAGAATTAATAATGTATTTTGCTCCAAGTTTAGCATGTGAAATTTCATTATATTTAATTTTCACTCTAATTCAAAGTATTTTTATTTATTCTACAATTACATTGATAAGCAATAGAAAATTAGATAAATGGCTTGGTTATTTATTATGGGTATGTTATTTTTCAATACTCCTGATTATTTTATTTTTTAGATTTGTTCCAATAAAAGGTATCAATTTTAATCCTTTATCAATACTAGATAGTTTAAATAATGATTCAACATTTTTTATAACTATTATTTTAAATATAATTTTATTTATACCAATGGGATGTCTATTTAAAAATAAAAAATTGATACAGGTAATTATAATAGGTATTTTTTTATGTATATTAATTGAATCTACTCAATATTTTTTAAATGTTGGGATCTTTGACATTAATGATATTATATTAAATATGACTGGATTATTAATTGGGTATAAAACCACCTTAAATATTATTTCTAAACAATATAATCATACAGCAAAGTTAGTAGATTAGATATGTTATATCCAGTATACATAAGCATATGTGCATTTAATTAAGTATACAATTGATTAAATGCAAAAAAAGTTATGATTAATTCATAACTTTTTTATTTTATTTCAATAACTATTGAAATATTATGAAATAATTCAAATCACTTTGATATGATATTTTGAAATAGAACTACACATATATATTAAATATGTCATAAAGTACACTATTTGACATAGTTAAAATTTTATAATTTTAAACTCAATATCATAAACTTTTCCACCATGTTACTGTTTTTTATACGTATATCGGAATCCTACCTTTTAATATTCCATCATCATTTTTATATTCGTCTTTAATTGTATTGAAGAAACATAACATACTTTATTACTCTTCACTTATCTCTTTTAATGTTTTTCCACTATTATTCTTCCAGAGTCTTGGACCACTAGCACTATATCCTAAAACAAAATCTGCTGCCGCTGATGGACTTGAAAATAATATATTTTTTGTAAAATGTCCACCTATCACTGTTCCATCTGTTAAATATTGTTTTCTTAACTTAATAATATTATCCGACAGTGACTTTTCTGATAAACTGTCATTAATACTTGATCCTTTTAAAACAATAAATCCATCTGGAGAAACTAATCCTGTAGCTGATAAGCCCCTATTATTTCTTATATAAAGTTTATCGCTTGACTCTTCTTTATTTTCACTTTTTTCAACTTCCTCACTTGGAACTAATGATTCAAATACTTTATGCCCTAAAACTGAAACTACTAACTTAGCATTAACAATAAATTCTTCCATTTCACTCTCTTCTGCTTCGGATAGAGAAGATTTTTTAGGTGGATTGGAATTCATTATTTCACATCTCTCAGCTTCTTTACCAATTTGATAAAAACGACTTTCTAAGTATTTAATATGAGCTTTATTTAAATGATCATCCTTACTGATAAAGACTATTGCTTCAACCCAGTAATTTTTCTTTTCATCTCTGATATGGTCTCCTAATCGTTGTATTGCATCCTCTGTCTCTCCAATATACACAAGTGCCTTATCGTTAGCATCATCATAACCAAATAAAAAGTATACTGAAGGTTTTCTAAGTTCATCACGATTCATACATTTTTTATAACTTGTTCTAGGAATTTTATAAGCTTTACCAGTCCAGTTGGATAATTCACATACCCATCTACCAGTAGCAACTCCATCCATAAGAAATATCTTTAAACTTTTTCCTCTTTTACTCATTTGTTGTTTGATACCTCCTAAAATTCAACTTCAATAATAGCACTTAATTTTGACACCTTTTCATAGATTAATTATACGTCGTACTTTTTTCAGTATCAATACTTGTAAGTTACGATACCTATTATATAAAAATAATGAACTAGCCTATTTAATTTCAGCTAATTCATTTAACTTTTCACTACATTACAATTATATAATATAGTTTAATGCATTTTTTTTAAAATTTGCTTAATAAGTTATATTTATTAAGCAAATTTAAAGTCCTTAATATTTAAAAATTTAATATTTTTTAAATTATGCTTTGCTACTATTTGCTTTACTTTTTCAGTAACAA
This sequence comes from Amissidens hainesi, assembly GCA_027576215.1. Taxonomy (NCBI): domain Eukaryota; kingdom Metazoa; phylum Chordata; class Actinopteri; order Siluriformes; family Ariidae; genus Amissidens; species Amissidens hainesi. The sequence goes on along the minus strand of JANZXU010035534.1, from coordinate 4,851 downwards.
TAATGACTCCATCCCAATTTTCAAATTGGAACATATCTGATTTATCCCATTCATCTAAATTCACACTTAATCCATTAACCTCATGTTGTTTTTTATAATTCTTAGCACCACATTTGATACATTTTTCAACCATTCTACCATCTTTATGCCTTAAAAAACCACATCTACCAGTTACTTTAATTTCTTTAAGTTTATCAAAAGGTATATCTAGACTATTTCCTTTTAAATCATACCACCCTTCCACAACTATATCTTTTAAAATAAACCCTGTTATTTCAGCATCAATTAATAAATTTTGAAACTCTCCACTTATTATATTGTAATTAGACACTGTATAGTAATCTGCAACTTTTTTCCCTTTAAAATATACCTTTAAATCAGATAATCTTTTTACAAATATAGACTCACATTTAGGACATTCCCATACGTCCATACTACTTTCTAATTTAACTGGTCTTGCAAAATTTGTATAGGACTTCTGCATTATATAAAACTCAACTTCACTGTTCATTTCTTTTTCACTCCATTATACTTTTTAACCATTTAGTATAATATTTAGATTGCTCTTCAATATTCGTAAATTCTAAATCTTCATCGCAATCAAATATATCAACCATATCTGATTTTCTTGCTTGATTTCCCATGCATAGTTTATATGCTGTTCTTCCGCTTCCCATATCCATTTGCATAGGTGATGGGTAAATATTTTTAGCAGCACCATTGCAAATAATTTGAATATTTTTCTTTTCTAACTCTTTCCTTAAGTTCAACAGTGCAGAAAAGAAGTTTTCACTTTTATAGCTAATCTTTTGACCATCAACAGTTATCTCTAAGAGAACCATATCTTCATCATCAATTACTTCTTCATATAGAACTAAATCTGCAAAAGCCAGTTTTTCTTCATTCATTAGCAGTTTAATAATTTTTCTTTCAATATCCACTTATTAACACCCAGTATGAATATTACTAATTATTTTTTGATTTAATCTCTTCAAACCATTCTTGTTCAATATGATAAGCACACTTAACTGGGTCATTGGAATAAATTAAATCATATCTATATTCTGCTTTTAAACTGTTATTTTTTCAACTCTATCTTCTACATACTCTAAACATATAGAAATCATATCTGCTTGTAATTCACTAAAATAATCTTCAAATGTTTTCTTCATAATTTTTTCTTTAAGTTTTGACTATAGCCTAAACAAGTTGGAATTTTCATGTCCAATATATTGTAACAAATCCAAATTAACTAATTTCTATTATTCAATTTTACCTACCATTTGTGTGATTAATTCTATATGCCCTTTTATTTTTACTTTTTTTAAATTTTCTACTTTTTCACTGCCACCTAGACCTAGCAAAGGTATATATCCAAAACATTCATCATATTTAAGTAATCCTATATTCTTTGTAGCCTCATTATATCTATCTATTTCTAAATATTTTTCTATGAAATAATCATCTTGTAAATCATTAAAGAAATATTTAAATCCTGATGATATTATCTGAAAACTTCCTTTTTTATATCTAATTATTCCTATATATTTATTTTCTTCCCATGTGATTATATCACCAAAAGCCGTTATTAAAACAGGTACTGATACATCTGCTCTAAAATATGACATATCTATAATCGCTTGATATTCATCTGGATTAATTATTTTTAAATATCCACCTAATAAGGAACCAAATCCATAACTTTCCCATACAGATATTAACTCACTCGGTATAGTTTCTTTATATTTACTAGTTATTTTGTTATCAACCTTACTTTTTATTTTATAATCTTTAAATAAATCATCATTCATAGATTATCCTCCTAATATTTTAATTTATGGTCAATTTATACCATGAAGTATTGAGAATTTCATCTGTTCTGGAACTAGTAGTATTATATATCATTTTTTTACTATAATCTTTTCTAAAAACTTTAAATTAAGAATTGACTAAGAGTTAAGAATAATATACAACTGGTAAGAAGTTTCTTGAAAAAAGATATAGTTATCCTATCAAAAAGATAAAATAACTATATCTCAACTCAAAGATACAACTGTATAAGTTAGCCCCTTTTCATTTTGATAACACTTTAGTAAGTAACATTTCAGCTACTTAATAGCTATTATATGGAACTTGTACACCGTCCACTATGATATTTCTATCAATTCACTATTTACCTTTAGGCTATTTGTTTCACAACATTCACCTTGTACAACCTCAATCCGTTGGATTTTGCCATAGGATATTTTATCCCTTAGACTAAACATCTTCACCAAAGTTTCACTAAGACTTACGTTCGATAATTTGTAAGTGTAACAAACTATCCTACCGAGTAGATTTTATGCTTTAGCTCTACCACACTTGACGTTATATTTTAAGTCCATTTAAACGGCTTGGACTATTCTTTATTACAATAATCGGTGTTTTTAAATTTATAAATACCGATTATAACATTTTTCTTTATTTAAATACATTTATTTTTTACTTAATTAAAACTCATACCATCTTTTATTGCTTTATTTATCCAATATTGTCTCATGTATTCTCTCATATACTCTCTTCTTGTTTTCTTACCTATGTATTCATTGTTCATTTCTATTCTCTTTAAAACAAAACATTATATTATACTAATATAGGTGCAACAACTGATAATATTTTTTTTAAATCTCTATACGCAGTTGAATTTGCACCATAATAAAATTTATTTGATATATATCTCATTGAATATTTCTTATTGTATCTTAAATCTAAAATTTCTTTATATATATCACTTACATCTGTTAACCCTTCTAAGGCTTCAGTAATAACTTTAACTTCTGTACTAATATCATATATTTTATTTTCAGTTTCTATTGCTTCAACTATTTTACTTTCTAAAAGTTTTTCTAATCTTAAATAAGCTTTTTCAATTTCTTCTTCTATTCCTTTTGTAATATTAGAACTTGAACCTGTAGAATCATATCTTTGAGCTCTTAGATCAGAATTTAAATCTATCTTCCCTAATTTTATTCTTTCTTTTAAATCTTCTATATCATTATTTAAATTTTTCAATTTTATTTTTAATATTTCTAATATTTTTTTTCGCTCATAGTATTTTTTTATTTTTTCTTCTATTTCTTTTAATTTACTATTAGCCACCTTAAACACTCCTTATATTTAGCTTATTTCCACATAAACTATATTCTCTAAAATAAATACTTTGGCTTTTTTATCATATGTTTTTACTATTCTTATCTTTTCTTTAAAATATTTAAATGGTATTCCTAAAATAACCATAGTAACACTTCCTATTTTTTTATTAATTCCATTTAATAATGTAAATTTAAGCTTTTAAGTAGTTCTTTTGATTTTATTTTATTATTATTTTCTAAATTACTTATTGCTTGTTGCAATGCTCCAACATAAGATAACTTAGGATTGCTAAAAACATTATCAACAGTTTTATTTAATATTTCATTGATATTTTTCATTTATTAACTCCTCCCCAAATCCTATATTGTTTTATATATAGTAAGTTATTTAGAGAAAGATATAATAATAATTCTCTTATATATCATATCTTTCACTCTTACTATTCATTTACTAAATATTAAATTATGCTCTTTAGAAGCACTTAATCCTTTTATAAAACCTAAAAAATATTGTTTTTTATCTTTTGGAAAAATTTCAGTTACATCTAAAATTATTTTTAAAAACTCTTCTTTCTCATTAAGTGTCATTTCATCCCCTCCGTATTGCTATTTAATAACATTTTATACAGAAACAACTCTATTGTCAAGCAATATTATGTCATTTCAGCTCTTTAAAATGTTTGTTACAAACATTTATTTGTGTTATTATATGTAGGCTTAGTTATAGCCTATTCGTGTTCATTGTTCATTCTTTAAAATACATTGTTTAAACTATATTTTAGATGAAATCCAGCAATTTACAATCCTAGTGTGTTGGTTCTGTGTGTTTGAGGAAGAACGCCGCACCAGTAGGTGGCGCTAAAGCTTCCTGGTCCAATAAGGTTTCCGAGCAAGAACAGAACACAGTTTCATGGAGCGCCAGTCTTGATTTTCCCAGAATGGACCAGCACAAAATGACACATTAACTCGTATTTTACGCTTTAAATCGTAGTTTCCGCGTTAAAACATCATTTAAATTAAATATTAACACGTAATTACACGTTAAAACGCAATTACGCCTCAACAAGTACAAATTAGCACAACAGCGTTTTGGTCCCAATGGCCTTCCATATATAGCGGCGCTTGCTCGGAGACGCCTTGTTCCTCATCGGGGTTTTATGGAAACTCGTCTCGAGACCGTGATTTATTTGTCACGCGCTCTAAGACTCGACACATGATTCGAAGACTCGGATTCACCTGACCATCACTACCATCCAACTGTGTGCAGCGTTTACTGAAATAAATGGCCTGTATTTAGAAGAGCTCTAATAAACAACACCTGGGTGCGCTTTGCTTTTCTTGCTTTCAGGTGTGTGTCAGCGTCAGGTGTCTAAATTCTCTGGATTTTTTTATTCTTAGAGGAAAAAATCCCCAATATACTACACTATTTAGTCACTGTATCAGAAACAGCTGTTATATACAGGGAGGTCATATTGTAGCTGGGAAAAAAAGTGAAATCTTTCTTTCCCTTTTTCACAAACAGATTTTATGTGAGATTATTATTAATGACAGCACTTTTATTCTATTTCTTGGTCATTAAAGTGGACTGAACTTGGAGTGTAACTTCAGAACAACAAAACTTCAAGAGTCTCCCTGAATGAGTAAACATTTCAATTTCATTGTTTACATTTTCAGTTTAAAATTCATCTAAAAGATCTGACTCAAAGTTGATTCATTCACA
>JANZXU010035207.1:0-10225 GCA_027576215.1 Amissidens hainesi | reverse complement strand
TGCCCCTAAAGGCTGAGCTAATTTCACGTGCCGTATGATAGAGTCCCCTATAACCAGAGCTCTTTCAGGTTTCTCAGCGGGTGCATCACTAAGGAGAGCAAACCTGTTCGACATGTGACGCGGAGAGGAGTGGTGCTCCTGTGGGCGAGCCTCAGCGGTAGCTTTGGCTCTATGCTTATGCCACCGAGTCGTCACCCATTTGCCCCACTGTAAGGGCTCTAATGCTGGAGTTGGGGGATTACTAACTCCACCAAGTGCATCCAGACTTTCCCCTACAGAAACTACACTGTTCTCACGCGCACTAACCTTCTCTAAAGCCTGGATGTGCGCTTCTAGCACTGGAATCTTCTCCGTCAGAGAGCTAACTAATAATTTCAGGGTCTTGCAGCTGAACAGATCACTGACAGGTGGGAAGACCTGTTTGTATTTAAACCTGAGGACCCTAACACTGCCCTCCTTGCTGCTGCCTTGGACCCCCGGTTCAGAAAACTTAAGTTCTTGCCTTCTGAAGAATCATTTAAGGTCCAAAGCACAATTCAAACAATGGCACTAACTGTCAAAGGCAAGAAAGACAGTCTAATGAGCGGGGAAATGAATCCACCACCAACATAGAAGACCACCCAGCTACTCAAGCCCAGGGATCATCTCTCATTGTTCTCGGATCATCATCAGACTCCAATAGCAGTGATGAAGAGGATGATGAGAAGCAAAATCAAGAGGTGCAGAGGGAGGTCTTACAATATTTTGGTGAACATCCTCTCTCCAAAAAAGAGGATCCACTGCCATGGTGGAGAGCAAATGCAGCAAGATATCCAACCCTGGCTAAGCTTGCAAAGTCTTTTCTGAGTATTCCAGCCATCTCAACGCCCTCAGAGCGTTTGTTCTCTGCTGCTGGGAACATTGCCTCAGAGCGTAGGGCAAGCCTTACTTCTGGCCATGTCAATATACTGACATTTTTGCATTGTAACCACCATTTGCTCTTTTAAAGGCTTGCACATGCATTGCACACACATGCACTAAGACAAATTTCTCTCTCTCATATGCATTGCTCTAAGACAAGCACTCACTATCTTGCACAAAGACAAACATTCTACTCTACCTACCTACCTCATCTGGATACAATTGGAAAATGAACTGTACTTTTTAAGTTGGATTATTAGTAATACTTGAATTATTATTATTATTATTATTATTATTATTATTATTTTGCTATTTTGTACCTTTTATACTTTTTATTTATTCTTTATTCTCAGATGGGCTATTGCAGGGGGTACACCCCTTTTTCCATTTTTATTAAGATAAAACTAAGGACACAAGTTGTATTTCATAGGTTTTTTTTTTCCATGTACATCATAAATGTTTCACAGAAAGGTTGATTAAATGGGCTTAGTTCTGGAGCCAATAAGCCAAAGGTTTTAAGCTTTGATCTAATAAAAGTGTTGAGTTTGAATAAAAACTTTTTTGGGGAGGAATAACAGCCAATTGCTTGCTCATTTTAAGAGGCCTTTCATGTTGCATAACACACTATTGATATAGTTGTTTAAAAACACAAAAGTGTAATTTATCCGATTACTCGATTAATCGATGAAAAAATCGACAGAATACTCGATTCCAAAAATATTCGATAGCTGCAGCCCTAATTGACACCTTGTACATATTCAAAAACTCATGAAATCTGGGACACACATCTGTCATGGGCACCCCTACTCCGCCGTAGGGGCTTGACCCCAGGTGTGTCTGGGCGACTCCATAGCGCCCACATATGTCATTGAGACTCCTGCCTGGTATACAGTTTCACCTATCCATGTCAAATTTGGTAGATAGATGAAATAAATAGATGAACAAAATTGCCTATACATTGCATCAGCCATATTCAACAGTAAGGGAGATTTTTGGTTTTGTGCGTTTTGACACGTGATACGCTTTAACAAGCTCCTCCTCGGTGGTTTGGTGGATCCATGCCATATTTGGCATACGTCATTTCAAGATGATGTTAAATTGTGAAGGGATTTGTGATATGTCGCAAAATGTTGAAATGGCGAACCAATAAATGTATACGTTACGCCATGCAAGCAGGAAGTGAGTCATAAATTCACCATGCATTGCCTGATGCAGCTCAAACTTCAGAGGTTATAGGCTATCATTGTTCTGGAGATATCCACATGCCCAAAGACATCCTCTGGTATTGCGCCACCATTTGGACATGGACAACAATGACTCCATTGCCAAAACACCTGTTACATTTTGATGTACTCTTCCTAGGCAGTTTGTTGGATTCATGCCATGTTTTTGGTATACGTTATGTCAAGATGTTGCTGATTAAGTTGCGAAGGGATTTGCAATACCTGGCAAGATGTTGAAATGGTGAGCCAATAAATTTATGCCACACAAACAGGAAGCATGTCAAAAATTCACCATGCATTGCCTGATATGGCTAAAAATTCACAGGTTACAGGATACGATGGTTCTGATCTCCACGTGCCCAATTTGACCCTGTGGTATAGCGGCACCATTTGGACATGGACAATAATGATTCCATTGCCTAAAAACTTTGACTCATGAAATATGGTGCTCACATCAGTCCTGGCCATCGCTACTCAGGGATAGAGGTTTGACCCCGGGTGTTTCCGTTGGACTCCATAGCGCCCCCACATGTCATTTAGACTTCTGCCCGGTATATAGATTCACCTATCAGTGTCAAAAATGGTAGGTGTGTGGGGTGCCCCAAGATGAACAAAACTGAAATGCACATTGTTTGTCAATTGACTTGCGACAGGATTTGTGATACCTTGCAGGATGTTGAAATGGTGAACCAGTAAATTTGTATGTTTTGACATGTAAACAGGAAGTATGTCATAAATTCGCCATGCATTGCCTGATAGAGCTAAAGCCTCAAAGGTTATAAGACATTAGGGTTCTGACAATATCCCCATGCCCAAAGTGAGCCTCTTGTGTAGCACCACCATTTGGACTTGGACAGTAATGATTCCATTGCTGAAAAACTCTGACTCCTGAAACTTGGTACACACATCAGTGCTGGCAACTGTTACTCAGGGATAGAGGCTTGGCCCCAGGTGCAATGCCGTATTGTTTTTGGCATGTTCTCGTGTGCGAGGGCCTTTTATCGCTGTTAGTGGCTATTTTTGTTATTATTTTTCTTCAAAACTTTGCCATTTTGGAGGTGATTTCCATGGGCGAAAACTCATGAAATTTGGTTCACACATCAGTCATGCACACCGCTACTCGGCAATAGGGGCTTGACCCCCAGGTATCTCCAGGGGACTCCATAGCGCCCCCATATGTCATTGAGACATCTCCCTGGTATATAGTTCCACCTATCTATGTTAAATTTGGTAGGTGTGTGGACTGCCCCTAGATGAACAAAATTGCAATATTCATTGCATCAGTCATACTCAGCAGGAAGTGAGATATTTTTATTTTTGTACATTTTGACGGGTTACATTTTAATGTCCTACTCCTAGGGGGGTTGTTGAATCCATGCCATATTTGGTAGACGTCATGTCAAGATATTGCTGATGTTAAATTGCAAAGGGATTTGCGATATCTCGCAAGGTGTTGAAATGGCGAACCAATAAATTTATATGATGCACTATGCAAACAGAAAGTGTCATAAAGTCACCATGCATTGCCTGATACAGCTTAAACTTCACAGATTATAGGATATCATGTTTCTGAAGATCTCCACATGCCCAAAGTCATCCTCTGGTATAGCACCACTGTTTGGACATGGACAGTAATGACTCCATTGCCAAAAAACTCAGTCATGAAATTTGGTACACACACCAATCCTGGCAACAACTACTCATGGATAGAGGCTTGAACCCAGGTGTGTCCAGGGGACTCCATAGCGCCCCCACATGTCATTGAGACTTTTGCCCAGTATAGTTTCACCTATCCACATCAGAATTGGTAGGTGTGTCTGGTGCCCCAAGATAAACAAACCTGAAATGTAAATTTGCTAAAACAATGGACTTGCGACAGGATTTGCGATATGTTGCATGATGTTGAAATGGCGAGCCAATATGTTTTACCATGCAAACAAGAAGTGTATCATAAATTCACCATGCATTGCCTGATATGGCTAAAACTTCACGTTGTAAGCCGTACTGGTTCTGATGACATCCACATGCTCAAAGTGACCCTCTGGTATAGTGGCACCATTTGGACCTGGACAGTAATTACTCCACTGGCGAAAAATTAAAACTCATGAAATTTGGTACACACCTCAATCCTGGCCATCACTATTCAGGGATGGAAGCATGGCACCAGTTGTGTCCGGGGGACTCCATAGTGCCCCATACGTCATTGAGACTCATGAGATTTGATAGGTGTGTGGAGTGCCCCTAGATGAACAAAATTGCAATATACAATGCATCAGCCATACTCAACAGGAAGTGACTTATTTTTGGTTTTGTGCATTTTGACATGTTAGAATTTTGACATGCTCATCCAAGGCAGTTTGCTGTGTTCATGCCATATTTGGTGTACAGGATGTCAAGATGTTGCTGATGTTAAATTGCAAAGGGATTTGTGATATCTTGCAAGATGGTGTAGTGGTTAGCATGGTCGCCTCACAGCAAGAAGGTTCCGGGTTCGAACCCAGCGGCCGGCGAGGGCCTTTCTGTGTGGAGTTTGCATGTTCTCCCCGTGTCTGCGTGGGTTTCCTCCGGGTGCTCCGGTTTCCCCCACAATCCAAAGACATGCAGTTAGGTTGACGTGGGGCAGCCTTGGGCTGAGGTGCCCTTGAGGAAGGGCGCCATGCCTTTAACCCATCATTGCCCTCAGGAGAGTTTGGAAACTCAGCCACAATCAGAGCAGAACCACCAGAAACGGTCTTTACTGGTGCCTCTGACTCCTCCCTGGTGTTGTACTGCTTTAGCACACACACGCCTTTTATGACGCCTCTCCGGGGTACCAATCACATAATCTGTGTCACTCAAGCGATCCAGCACTTCATAGCGGCCAGAGAATTTGGCAGTCAATGCGGAACCGGGTATAGGCAACAACGCCAAAACTTTATCACCCAATTGAAAATGACGGGAAACAGCTGAGCGATCATACTGCCGCTTCATCATGGCTTGGGTGTGCGAGAGAGACTCCTTCGCCAGGGAGTTGGCCCGGTGTAACCGCTCATGAAACTGACTCACATAATCTAACATATTTTTTCTGTGCGGATCCCCAGGAGCCGTAAACTGCTCATGAAAAGACTTAAGTGGACTACGGAGTGTGTGGCCAAAAACAAGCTCGGCCGGACTAAATCCTAGGGATTCTTGGACAGCCTCCCTAGCTGCAAATAGCACAAAGGGGACTCCCTCATCCCAGCTTTTGTCAGTCTCAATACAGTACTTTCGGAGCATGGATTTAAGCGTCTGGTGCCACCGTTCCAGTGCCCCCTGCGACTCCGGATGGTAAGCACTGGAGATGGCATGCTTCACCCGTAATGTTCTAAGTACCTCCCGAAATAACTTTGACTGGAAATTAGTCCCCTGATCGGACTGAATTACGAGTGGGAGACCAAAAGTGGAAAATAATTTTATTAGCGCCTTAACAACCGAGCTGGCCGTTATTTTCCGCAGTGGAATGGCTTCAGGATAACTGGTGGCAGCACACATAAGGGTGAGTAAATATTGATTTCCTGATTTTGTTCGTGGCAGAGGTCCCACACAGTCTATTATGATCCGCTCAAATGGCTCTCACATAGCAGGGATGGGATGCAGTGGAGCTGGGGGAACAGCCTGATTTGGCTTACCCGCAATTTGACAGACATGACAACTCCGGCAATATCTAACCACATCAGTCTTCAGCCCTGGCCAGAAAAAGTGTTTTAAGATCAGGTTGTTCGTTTTGGTTATGCCCAAATGCCCCGCCCAATGGCTTTCATGAGCTACAGACAGAACGTGGGGACGATATGCAGAAGGTACCACAATCTGGTAAACATTGTTCCAATCAGAATCACCATCGGCGGAAGCACACCATTTACACATCAACAGCTGGTTATCTAACACATAAGCTACATTTGTACCACTTGCTTTGGAGGCACTTACCACCTTCGAGAAACACGCTTTTAGCGTCGGATCAGCCCGTTGCGCAGCGCACAGTCGTTCACACGTAACAGGGAGCGGTGGGCACTCCAGCGCTGGCCTGACCGGGCTTGCCGAGCGCACTCGCTCCAAGCCACCTCCAGCTGTAGGCAGAGTCGTTGACTGCATCTCTTTTTCTTTGTCATTTACCCCTGAAAGAGCCGACATGAGAACAGTGTCCGATAGACCCACTTCTACATCTTTTAAGTGCTTGTGCACGTGTGACTGCACAAACGGGAAATAACTTGGTCTGAGATTGTGCGTTACCATCTTCTGCGCCCAGAGGGGAATCCAGGACTTCCAGTGCAGGGGTTACCTTGCCACCGGCTATGTCATTACCCATTAGAAACGCTACGCCTTTAATCGGTAGTTCAATACACACCGGCACTGGAAAAACCCCGGTGACTAACTCAGATTTTATGTGCACCCGCTGCACCGGTTTGGGTGCATAACCCATCTCAATCCCACGCAGCACAATTCCATACCCACACGCCAATTCATTCGAGAAAGGTAAAACAGAGGCTAAAATAACGGATTGGGAACCACCAGTATCCCACAGGATGCGCACCGGCCGCTGGTCCGCCGGCTCCCCACTTAGTGACACTGAGCCTTTGAACATAAATGGCATGAAACAACCATCAACAACCTCATCATCAACATCATCCCCTTTCACTTCTCGTTTAATTAACCCCACACCCTTCGGTTGCGACACACTCTGGGGACCCTGCTGTTGTTCTTTTCTCTTTAGTGCTACACAATTAGCAATAACGTGCCCCGGTTCACGACAGTAAAAACACTCTGTCTTCTTTTTTCGGACCTGTCACCTTAGGTCCACTGATTGGCTGAGTTAATGCGGAATGAGACAGACTCACAGGCTCTGAGGGATAAACTGTTTTGTGCGTTAACACGTACTCATCGGCTAAAACAGCCGCCGAAGACAAGGTCGTCACTTTTTGCTCATTTAAATATGTTACGATGCGTCCAAGTAGACAATTCTTAAATTCCTCTAACAGAATCAACTCCCTCAAGGAATTAAAATCACCAGCCTTGCAAGTAGCGGTCCACTTATCAAAGAATGTGCTTTTGTCACGTGCAAACTCTACGAATATCTGATTTGCGGCTTTCTGATAGTTTCTAAATTTTTGTCTGTAAGCTTCCGGGACCAATTCATACGCTCGTAAGATTGCAGATTTGACCGAATCTTATTTTAGGCTCTCCTCTACGGGGAGCGCTGATACAACCTCCTGGGCTTTGCCGTGAATTTTACACTGCAGCAGTGGCCAAACATCACATGGCCACTGCAGAGCCGAGGCGATGCGCTCAAATGCACTAAAATACGTGTCCACTTCAGTCTCTCGAAATGTAAGCACTAAAGCAATATGCTTGCTTATGTCAAATTGTGCGGCAGGTCGAGGGATGGAGGGAGGTGACGTACCTGTAGTGCTGGCAGGTTCGCGCAGCGCGTGAGCCTCGAGCTCCAGCTGACGCAGCCATACGGTTTTGTCAGCCTCAATTTCCAGCTTTTTTATTTCGAGCTGGTATTGGAGCTGTGCTTGCCTTCCTCTTTCCCTCTCTTGGGCCTCCAGCTGGAGACTGGCAATGCGCACTCTCACCCTTGCCTCGTCTCTGGACCTAGTGCTGCCCGATGAAAGGGGGTCGTACCGGGGCAGGGTGAACGGCATCTTCAGCTGCCCACCTGACACAGTCTCCCCTCCTCCAGCAGCCACAGCACCCGGAGGACCAGCCTCGGCTTTCAGGCTGCCCTCGCCTTCACTAAGGGCGCCATCCTCAGACAAAGCACTCCCGACCGGCGGTGTTGCCACCAATACTCCAATCTCCTCCAATTTACCCACTACTAGAGCCTTAAGCTCCTTTTTTACTAACTGCCTCAAATATGAGAACCTGAAGTGGTGCGCAATCTGCGCCAAATCACTTTTTCTACAATTCTCAATCTGACAGAGCATTGGATTGGTCACAAAAGCTTCTAAATCAAAGCTCGCCATTTATTTTTTCAAACACAAAACAATTCGATGTTTCAAATAATAAACTCCTTTGTTTCTTGGATTTTAAAGGTCTCCCGGACAAGCCCCCATTTATGTTACGACCCAGCTCAAAGGGGTATTGAGAAGTAACATAAAACCAGATGGGAATGGTAATAAACAAAGGATTTTTATTAATTGAAAATTCAAATTGTTATAACAAAAGGAGGTGAGGTAAAAGGGAACAAAGGGCAAACGAGTGCTGTTTAAAAGAACAAATAAATATAACAAAAAGGGAACTCCAAACGGAGCCTATACTAGTCTTATCAAACAAAATGGGAAACAAAAAACCTCACTATCTAGTCAATAACAAAAAAAAACCACATAAAACAGCACCCCTAACTAGTGTGACTAACAGAAATCGTCTCAAGTGAATGCAATCAGTGCTAAAGCTAAACTAGTCCCTGCCCAGTCCCAAAACAATTATACCGACCTCCACATTCCTGAACGAGTTAACCACTGTTAACATGTATGAGTTTTCGAAATAACCATGCGAGCTTACAATCAATACAATTCATACAAAAAAAAAAAACCCGCCCGGAGACTGTGCCACTCCCAGTTTAAATAGCGGGGATGCTGAGAATCATGTCGTCTGGTTGGCGGTACGTCGGGGCCAGTCAGCCAATCGCGGTCATACACATCCCGGTGTCGGTTCAGTCACTCTTCCCACCTCCCACACTCGAGGCCAATCAGAGCCCAGCACCTCCATCCTATGAGAAGGAGCACAGCAAGAAAAACGCACACAAAGGCTCCACCAGGTCCACACGGTGGCAGCCGTAACACCCCTCCCCTTAAGTCAAAAGCTGAAGGGGTTTTGACCAACAATTTCCCCTTTTTTTTTACGCCCTCGACAACGCGTCTGCCAATACTTTGTCCAGCCCCTTTTTGTGCTGAATCTCTATTTGGTATTCCTGCTTCATGAGGGCCCACCGCATCAACCGATGATTCTGGTTGTACATACGGGCCAAGAATCCAAGGGTATTGTGGTCCGTGAAGACCAACACAGGCAAGGGACTGGAGCTGATGTAAACCTCAAAATGTTGTAAAGCCATCAACAAAGCAAGGGTTTCTTTTTCAATGTTGGAATATGCCAGCTGGTGCTTCAAAAGCTTCCAAGAGAAGTAACATAATGGATGGTTGACCCCATCTGTGCCTGCTTGCAGCAGGACCGTGCCAGCCCCCACCCCACTAGCATCCACCTCTAGTTTAAACAGTCATGAGAAATCAGGAGCAGCCAGCACCGGAGCATGGCTCAAGAGAGATTTCACACACTCAAAAGCGTACTGGCACTCCAGAGTCCACACAAACTCCATTTTCAGACTGGTCAGACTGGTCAAAAGGTGGACGATGGTCGAGAAGTTCCGGGCAGAAACTCCTGTAGTACCCTGCCATGCCCAGAAATCTACGAAGGGCTCTACGAGTGGAAGGAACCGGACACTCCATTATCACTGCAACCTTGGCCTCTATGGGCCTCACCTGACCCTGGCCTACCTCCCTCCCCAGGTATGTGACCATGGCTTTCCCAAATTCACATTTGGCCAGATTCAGAGTCAGGTTTGCTGCGGCCAGTCGGGTGAACACCTGTTCTAGAGTTCGCATGTGCTCTTCCCAGGTAACCAAGTACACAATTAGGTCATCTAGGTATATGTTGCAGCTGTCCACATCTGCCAAAACGATGTCAACTAACCTTTGGAAGGTAGCAGGAGCATTGCACATGCCGAATGCCATGACCGTATACTGTAGGAAACGGTCAGGCGTTGCGAAGGCGGATATCTCAGATGCACGAGCTGTCAGTGGCACCTGCCAATAACCCCTGAGCAAGTCTAACTTACTCACAAACTTAGCGGTGCCGAGGTTATCAATGCAGTCCTCCATCCGCGGTAGAGGATACGAATCTGGAACTGTGACAGCATTCACTTTGCGAAAGTCCATTATAAAACGTGGAGACCCATCGGACTTGGCTTCTAAGAGACAGGGAGAACTCCAGGGGCTTGAACTGGGTACGGCTAACCTGTTTTGTACCAAGTACGCTGTCTCTTTTCTCATCAACTCACGCTTCACCGGATTAGCGCAGTAAGGATGATG
>JANZXU010035054.1:0-10227 GCA_027576215.1 Amissidens hainesi | reverse complement strand
GTCAGCTGGGATAGGCTCCAGCTTGCCTGCGACCCTGTAGAACAGGATAAAGCGGCTAGAGATAATGAGATGAGATGAGACATGTGTGTAAAAAGCTTCAGCATCAAACAAAAATATTAATGAAAAAACTTCAGACAAGTTGAAGCACTTTCAGTACAGGCCCAAAGTTTGATCACACCTTCTAAATAAATGCATTCACTTCATTTTCACGGCTATTTACAATACATTGTAGATTCCCACGGAGGGCATCAAAACTATGTATGAACACATATAGAATTATGTGCTTAACAAAAAATATCAATTCTAGCTGTTGTCTAACAGTGATGTCAGCTGTCTATCACAACTGATGGTCCCACATGTCTCAACAAGCTTATTTTTTCTATTGTCCACTCCTCTTTGCAAAAGCATTCCAAATCTGACAGATTGCAAGTGCATCTCCTGTGCACAGTCCTCCTCAGATCACCCGACAGGTGTTTGATGGGATTTAGGTCTGAACTCTGTCTGGGCCATTCCAAAACCCCACTCAATCCTATTCTGGTGAAGCCATTCTTTTATTGATTTAGATGGGTGCTTAGGGTAGTTGTCGTTCTGAAAGATCAAGTTACTCTTCCAATTTTGCAAAAAGGCATAAGACATCTCCCAAAACAACATTGCATCACCCATATAACACCATACCTTGAGTGAAGAGTGGTGGTGGCAGCATCATGCTTTGGGAATGTTTTTCTTAAGCTGGAGCTGGGGCCTTAGTCACGGAGGAGGAAATTATGGACAGGTCCACCGTGGCAGTGGTAGTGGCACAAAAGAAGACGAGGAGGAACTTTATCTTTCAGAATGACAATTACACTAAGCACATGCCTACATAAAGAAAAGTCTGGCTTGACCAGAATAAGATTGATGTCTTGGAATGGCCCAGACAGAGTTCAGAACTGAATCCCATCGAACAGCTGTCAGGTGACATGAGGAGGACTGCACAGGAGATGCACTAGCAATCTGTCAGATTTGGAGTGCCTTTGGAGTGGGCTAATATTGCCACATCAACATGCGCTATGCTGATAGACCAGAATAACCAAGCATCCTGTCTGAAACTGCTACTGGTCTGTTCAAACAATCATTTTGGCCTATTGACATGTGTTTCAGTGCATCATTTAACTCATGTATGGTAACATGTTTTACTTGATGTGCCTGGCAAATGACAAGACATAATACTAATGGAATAACACCCTCTCGCACATCGTGCATGATGTCAGGTGGTAAACAAGTTGTGACGTCAAAGTAATCTAGGGAGTCAAACGGACAACTTCTTTGCACCCCATACAGTGCACTGTTACTTGGGTTTTCCTTTATAGACTCAAGATGGTACTTGTGAGCGTCTGAAGTTTGAAGAGTTAAGTCGTTTTCACTAAAATGATCATTTTTACTTGATGACGTGGCCATGCAGTGTTTCAGGGCATCATTAAATTCATGAATCCAGAATTCATGCTGTCCATTCACAAATGTCACCTTTTTAATGAATACTTACCATCACCATCAAATTCATAATGTATTCATAATGACTGGGAAAATTGCACTTTTCGTACATGAAAAGCGGGATCTTCTCCATATCCGTCGTTTTAAATGTCCAGAAATAGACATTTTAAGCTGCAAAACTTACTGTAATTTGGTTATACTAGTAAGTATTAGTTTATTACTTAGTAAATATTCATGAAAAGATAAAATTTGGCCATAGGCCACACAGTTTCAATGAGCAGCATAGTTGCAATACCTACTCTGGCCACAATCCTACACAGTGCAGTAAACTCATGTATATGGTATTGTGTTTTGCTTGATGAGCCTGGCAAATGACAAGATGTAATACTAATAGTATAACACCCTCTAGCACATCGTGCATGATGTCAGGTGGTTAACATGTTGTGACATCAAAGTAATCTAGAAAGTCTAACGGACAACTTCTTTGCGCCCCATGGGTTTTCCTTTATAGACTCAAGATGGTACTTGTGAGAGTCTGAAGTTCAAAGGTGTTAAAAGGTGAATTGTGTAGGATGGTGGCCAGAGTAGATATTGTAACTATGCTTGTCATTGCTGTGCTGCCTATTCCCAAATTTGATCTTTTCATGAATATTTACTGATCAATAAACTAATATGTACTAGTATGACCAAAGTACAGTAAGTTTTGCATTTAAAATCATGTGTGAAAAGTGCATTTTCCCCATTCATATTTAATACTTAGAATGTGATGGTGGTGGCAAGTATTCGTGAAAAGGGTAACATTTGCGAATGGGCAGGCAGCATGAATTCTGTAAATAAACTACAGAAAATATTACACTGCACCTTTAAGTACATAATTCTGTATGTGTTCAGGCACAGTTTTGATGCCCTCCGCAAGAATCTACAATGTACTGTAAATAGCCATGAAAATATAGAGAATGCATTGAATGAGAAGGTGCGTCCAAACCTTTGATCTGTATTTCATGTTAAAAATGTCACAAATGTCTCATTGCCACAAACAATCTTCCTTCAACCATATACACATCAAGTGCTTGAAAATGACTCTCTTGTCCAGGCATAATACACAACCAGTCATCAAACTTAACCTCATACGCGTGAAAATGCTTGTCAAAACAGATAGGAAGTACAATTCTTCCACATAATAACCACTGGGTGTCCATATTCAAAATAAACTTAATCTGAAAAAACATTGGTATATTTTCTGAATGTACAAAATCAAGAACAAACACGTCTCTAACAGCATATTTCACACCGTTAACTGTTGCTTCAGTGACCCGTTGAAACATTTTTTCGGACACATTAATGGACTGCAGTCCATCATGGTCAAGAATGGTGCTTTGAAGAGCAGGAGGCAAGGATGAAAACGAAATCTTTGAACTTGTGCCTGGCACTTTTTCATAATCACCTAACATATTACGTGAGTGAAATTCTAAACATTGTTTGAACTGATGTCTCTGACTTAAAGTCATGGATATATTAATAAAATTTTTACAGTTTTCAGCAACAATCTTAAAATATTGGTGCTTGCTTTCGAATCTCATGCACCACAAGGACCGTAGTGGCCCATACAATGACATTAATCTAGCATAGTGTACCAGGTAATGGCATTTTGGTGTCAAAACATCTCCAAATTCCTCTCTTAATCCTGATAAAAACTGCTGAACAAGCAAATCAAGGACCAAAAGGTCTTCTCTGTTGACAGTGAATGACATTACAATATCAGTTATTTGACGTAGTAGAAGGTATATATGCCAATATCTGGAATCGGTTGGAATTCGGTCCCTAATGATGAATGGCAAAAGTCTAAATAGGCACCATTTTTGTGACGCTGATCCAGTAATTGCAGAATGACCAAGGATCCTTTCTGAAACTGCTACTGGTCTGTTCGAACGATCATTTTGGCCTATTGACATGTGTTTCAGGGCATCATTAAACTCATGTATGGTAACGTGTTTTGCTTGATGTGCCTGGCAAATGACAAGACGTAATACTAATGGTATAACACCCTCTAGCACATCGTGCATGATGTCAGGTGGTAAACAAGTTGTGACGTCAAAGTAATCTAGGGAGTCAAACGGACAACTTCTTTGCACCCCATACAGTGCACAGTTACTTGGGTTTTCCTTAATAGACTCAAGATGGTACTTGTGAACATCTGAAGTTCAAAGAGTAAAGTCCTTTTCACTAAAATAATCATTTTTACTTGATGACGTGGCCATGCAATACCTGCAGATGCGCCCAGAGTTAAAAGTCATACGGAAACCACCAACCATGTGTGCTGATAAGTTGTCTCCTGATATAGTGGCTACTGCAGCATGCATCAAGTGCTCCTGACCATTTACAAGAATGGTAAATCCTTCTGACGACAGTGTTGTTAAATCCCTAAGAAGTGGTTTAAAAATGGTCTCCAAATCAACGCTTTTCTGTAAAGAATCTTTAAATAACATGGCAAGATGTATATGTTTGACATGGGAGCGATATTTTCCATGAAGGTTGCCAATGGTGTAATATACAGCAGAAAGTTTGTGTTTACCACGTTTAGCACCCAGAGGATTAACGACCTCAAATTCATCCTGATAAAAGTGTAAGCGTAGGGCATCGGAATGAATTTTGAAAAATGGGTGCTCCTTAAATAGTAAACCATCTCTATAGTCAGTGAAGACATCCTTATTCACCAACTGGTTATTTTGAAACTGTATATGTTCCCAAATATCATTATGACTACAGTATTTTTTCAAAACGTCAATTATGGGGACATATGAACATGTTCCAACTTTTGACCCAAGAGAATCTCTCAGCATATACTGCACAGATTCAGTCAGGTCCAGATTTGATTTACAGTACTCTGTAAACAAATGTTTAGAGTGAACCACATTAGCAGCCTCACTAAACAGATCAGGAGACTGAAAAAGTTCTGCAAGCTCAGGACAGTCGGATAAACTAAATCCTTTTTGTTCCAAATGTTGAGTAATAAGAGTGTCATACTGTTCTTTGAAGTTACTCAAAATAACAGCCACGTCATCAGTAATGTCTTGCTGAACTAACTGAGGAAGAACATGTTTCTCTCTCCATTTCAAGGAATGGGTCATCAACATTTTCTGTATGCTTTCTTTAAGAGTGTTGATATCTGCATGGCTTGGCTCACCAAACTCTACCAAATTGTTTTCATATGCGTTTTCTTCAACCTCCTCGTCCTCCACAGTCAATTCTTGAGGGGCCACAACCCACTTTTTATGTTTTCTGTATATGTGCCTCCTGTAAGACTCATATTTTGTAAATGTACATTGACAATCATCAAGGCCGCAGCAAATAGAAAAATCAGCCTCATGCGAATGAATTAATCCGACGTGATGAATCAGTTTGACTAAAGTAAAGGCTCTCCGGGAGCACTTTGGACAAGAAAAGGGGCGAGGCATACTCAAGCCAGTAAATTAATGGCCCTCAGAACAGCTGTTGGCAAGGCCTTATCAGCAGGGTCGGTTACTTTCAAGATGTGTCGTTGCAGAAATATGAGTGTGTTTCTGTTGTGGCTAGGGTACTGAAGAGAGAAAACAAAATACATGCAGAAAGCTGACAGAACTCCATCCTCCACACCAACGGCACTGCAGAAAGTGGAGCCATCCACCTTTATGGTCACTGGAACGCGTTTCTCTGTGAAAACCTGAGTCCAGGTGTATGACCCAGCCACTTGGACAGTGGGGTAGGGCGTCGCTGGTTCTCCCTAAAAGACAGGCAAAAGACAACACCGAAATTGGTAAAGAAATACAGAAATAAAGAAAAGGTACACTACACATTACAATGTTTTACATCACATTACCAGCTAATTTACACTACACTATAAAGTCACACACACACACAAAATAGCAGGCTACAATACTGCTCACCAAATAAATTCCTTGCGTCAATGAAATCACTGTGGTAGAAGCATTCACTTACATCAGTCAGCGAAATGTAATTGTCCAGTTTCTCTTTGAAGAGTATTGGTAACAGGACCAGGGCAGCTCGGAAGTCTACGTCTTCCAAAAGAAAAAAAAGATAAAGTACAATATATTAGCAGTGGTAAATTAGTTCTTTCCCCAATCACTAACAGCTTTTGTTAATTCTTCAGAATCTGTTGCACAATTCCAAATACAATTAGTTCACCACCGGCCTACAGAAAGGGGAAGATGGGATTATTCCATGCCAATTCAACAATCTCCATGCACTTATGTCTCAAAAAAAAAAAAAGACACCCACACACAGAAACTCCAATCAAAGGATTTATTAAAAACGAGCAATGTTTTAACCCACCAGAGTTCACACCTTCAGCTGTGTGACTTTTAAATAATGTCATTTACCGTATCGACACGAATATAAGACGAGGGTTTTTTTCCCCCTAAAACTAGGTCTTTGGGGGGGGGTGTTCATCTTATATTCGGGCCAATACGGTATATAGGCTCTGTTAATGAATAGTTTCAGTGTGCGTCTGTCTACTTTCACCATCATTTGTGTGCTTTGTCCTGACACTGACCCTAGCAAGATGGGATACATCTATTTTGTTAAAAACACAACCCAAACACAAGCCACCTCCCATTTCAGATATAAGTGGATAGGGTGAGAGGTGAAGACTCATAAATATTAGCATTGTTATTGGTCTAAAATTAAGCTAAGTTTTGAAGTTAATGTAATGCATTAGATACCATTTACTTCCTCTGAAGACAATTCAGCTCTTGCTTCCAAGTACAGCTTTTCCAGCGAGGACTTTCCATGGATTGCTTGGAGCAGCGCAGGCACTAGACTTCGGAACGATTCTCTAAACCGTTGGTTTACATCGGGCATTTTGCAGATCAGGCCCATTTCCTGGAAGAGCTACAACCAAAATAGATAAAAGGGTAACAAAGTAAAGCAAATTTAACTTCTACAACATACTAATCAATATTCATTTCAATAATCTGAGATACTATGTAATATGTAAAATAACATTCAATATTCTTTGGTTATTGAGAGAAATACAAACAGTTGCTTACATAACTGTACAAACAGAACAAAACCAATTCAGACATACCCCAGATGGTGTTTTCAGGAATGGATATTTATTGATGGCCTCTACAGCAGACATTGCTTGCTGAAGCTCGCGTCTCCTCCACTGAAATGTTCGCCTCATTTTGTCCTCCACAATGGCTCGATCAGGTTGGGCCCGTTCATACTGCATGTGCAATTCTTTAACATGGGCATCAATGGAAACAGAGTCTTCACCAACAGGAAGTTCACACTCATAGTCCTGCAACACAAACACATGAAGGTGTTAGCACTACAGTGCTAATGAGGGAAAAACAGGACTTTTCTAAAAAAAAAAAAAAGCCCAAGCTGCGGCTTGTTTGAGATGATGTGTGATTTATGGACTTACCGGTTTGTTCCTTTTTGTACAACTTGACTGGGGTGCTTCTTCGGTTGACCTCGCCTTGCGATGACCGAATTTGGCTTTGAAATTCATTACTTGTTCTGATTGGACAAGGGGTGCACGCTCCGTCTTGAACTTGCGCTTTAAGGACATGTGCCATGTGTGCTATTCAAAACATACATTGCCATGAGTTACTTTAGCACTGAAATATTTGATTAAGACAAGTCATAGCATATGGAAGATCTTCCATTTAAAATATTTCGTTTTGAGCTGTTCTACATGACACGTGCAAAGTATGCTATTCAAAACCCACATCACCGTAGGCTACTTTTTGCACTGGATTATTTGATGAAAAAATGTCAGCACATATATAAAATTGTAAATACTTACATAGCCATTCCCCTCAAGATCCTTTAAAAAAGGATATTTAGTCACCAGCGCCTTTGAAACTCTGACATACTCGTCATTTGAAGGATACCTACCAGTTGGAGGGAGAATAAAACAAACAAGTGACTTCAAAACTTGTTTCCTACATGCACATAGCCAATTCTGCAATAGAACTTTAATACTACACATATACTTTTCTTAGTACTGAATTATTTTGCATAATTTCTACATGTGCAGTTGATTTTTCTTGCATGCATTACACTTCAAAATAACACAAATCAATATATTGACTTAAAGACAACCTTGTATTGACAACAGTTTGTCAAAGTTTGCACATAGCACAACGAAAATCTTACAATAGAATATTAAAATTTAAATTTGGAGCCATCTTTACCATGAACTTAAAATACCTACATTGTATACTGTGCCATGGATTCTTGAAGCACCCCAACGATTTTGCTTCGGAATAGTCCGGCTTTGCATGGTTCTTTATTATCCAATCTAGTCTGAATGTTCTTTGGAAACTTAGGCAGAACAAAAACACTTGGGAAGCATGGACCAGTAGACACCTGTGGACTTTGAGCAGAGCTGTAGGAAAAGATTCAAGGAACAATAAATAAATAAATAACACAACAAAGCCATTCGATTGAAGTCTGCACCTGTCCCTGAGAATGACTCAAAGAAAAGAGAAATTTACATTTGCCTGCCTCAAGTCATACAGAAATGTACCCTACAATAGAGGACCAAATTAACTAATTAAAACGCCTGCAAAAAATGTCTTTAAAAACCTAAGAATATAGATAAAGTTCAAAACCCACCTTGACTCAGACGGTGTAACTGGAGCTGGAACGTTGATGCAAGTGTCCTTTAGCTGCTGGATGGCATTAATGAATTTCACTTGTTTCTTGAATGAACCAAATAATTGAGAAATCATGTAGTCAGTCAGCCCATGCACTGTCTCACCATCTACTTCATATTCTGAAGCGGAAAAAGACCATAGTTTAGCTTTAAAATACTCAATATTGCATTTAATAATTCTCAATGTACATATTTTTTTATGTAAGTCATCCATCAGATGCACCCTAGACACAGAACAATGACCATAGTTATAATGACATAAAATAAGTAAGTTTAATTCAGTGCACCTCCGATAAGACGCGCTATACGAACAGACAAGCAGGCACAATTCCTCCCTCCTTTCTGGTTCACTCAATCGCATACGTGCAGTCTCAAGATGCGCAATTAGAAGTACAATGCCATGTCGACGTTTATGTTTTGCGTGCACGCTCTTGCTCGCTTGGTATAAACTTCGGAATCGCAGGCTTTTGGGACTCGCTATCAAAGAGACTCCAGGGGAGTGTCAGAGCTCTGCCCTGGGCTGGGTGGCAAGACTCCACGTCGCTTAGGAATTCTCCGCGCTGGCCCTTCGACACCATCAGTGGCCAATGTGGCACGAATTAAACTCTGATATTGCATTTCCAGTAACAGAGGCGCCACAAAAATACAGGCTGCATTTCAGTTGATGAAATGCAACACGTTTTAAAACTAATCCTTGCCTCAGGTAGCTGCTAGGCCAGTTCTAAACTCAAAGCAAGCCTGGAATCATGCAGGCATGCATAATATCAATCCAACAGGCAGAACCATTCGCTTAACATTCAGAAAATACAGAAGAGGCATCTGAAAAACATCCCTTGTTCAGAAACCAACACTGAAGCAGACTAATGTTCTGGTGAGCCACGAGGCGCGCACCCCCCTCCCCCCTCTAAGGGCTTCGGCTGAGGAAAGGGCGCGAAATGGGTTGCCGAGTCATCCTGCTAGCTCCTAATCTAGTTCTACATACACGAGATGGCGGCAGCGCCAGTGCACTCAGGTCTATAGGCAGCACAAATATCACACCGTCTTCACCACATACCAATCCGGCTGTACACAAGCCTCCACTTAGAAATAAATCTATACGTCTTTCTCTGCCTCAACTCAATGCTAAGATGTTGAACTTCTTGTCTGTTCAGAGTTAACCCGTCACGTAGCCTAACTGTGTGGAAGCCTCTTCAGGTACACCTGCCCTCATCACGAACATCATGGCATAGCTAGCTAACTAACTGAAAAAAATGCCTGCATCCTATTAATCCATGCCATTAAGGTCACAACCTCTTAACATTTAGCTTCCTCCAAGCAGACGATATGAAAATTATATACCATTATGTGGATAACTACAGAGTTATTAATCACTGTATTTCAATGCCCTTTACATGTTAGCGTTCCTTCAAGTATGACTAGTTAACATTAGCTGGCAAAAGGACAGGACCGCTATCAGGTTAGCTAGCCCGACCAACCACACAAAAAAACTTACCAGCTTAACAGCTACCCTTTGGAAAAACAAGCCATTTTATCGCTGCCTTTTTACTTTCATTAAACCCATGTAGATTAACTTCTTTGACGGGGGCTTCTGAACGGAAAGGCTTCTGAAAGATTTTCAAGGAACCACCTAATTCAGTAGAACTAGCCACAATCAGAACAACAGTATGGTAACTCACCTGTAAATTTCCTTCTGTCGTCGTCTGTTATTTCCAGGCCCGCTTTTACTAAAAAGTCCAAAAGCTCTTCGGTGGAGAGGGCGGACAAAGTCGCCATCCTTCAGGTGACCACGCGAGTAGTAGTAGAATTTTGTCTTGCGCTAGCATCTAGAGCAGGACCGTTAATTGCTTTTTGGACTCCTCCCCCTAGCAGCTCAAAGTACCATGCCCTAAGGCAGTGGTTCTTAACTGGAACAGTCTTGGGACCCACAATTTTCCATGGTCATTAGGTCAATTTTTTTTAGCGTTCAAGTCAATTTATTGTCTCATCTCATCTCATTATCTCTAGCCGCTTTATCCTTCAACAGGGTCGCAGGCAAGCTGGAGCCTATCCCAGCTGACTACGGGCGAAAGGCGGGGTACACCCTGGACAAGTCGCCA
>JANZXU010034926.1:0-10252 GCA_027576215.1 Amissidens hainesi | reverse complement strand
GCATAATATTTGGTAAACTGAAATAATTTTAAGGAGATGGTTGCTTATGATTGTATGATAGTTTTCTTTAGAAATTAAAAAAAATAAAGGGTATAAAAGGAGAGGGTTTTTAATGAATAATTTAATTATTAATGGAATGGTAAAGGACAATGAAGGAAGAGAATTTACTAGATTATTAGGTGGTTTTGGTGAGAATAAACCTTGTATAAGCATAAAACAAATAGCTGAGTTAACTGGATTAGAAGTTAGAGTTGTAAACCAAACTATTAATAGAAATAAAGCTGAATTTATAAAAGATGAAGGTTATTTGATAGATTTAAAAGAGGTCACAGAAAAGGACACTAATAACAAAGACATCACAGAGAGTGATGACAATTTAAAAATATTAGAATCTTTAGGTTATTCCAAGATGGCAATAGCAAAAGCTAAGAACATTTATATTTTATCTCATGCAGGATTTTTATTATATTTAAAATTTGCTGAAGGTGATAAGGCAATAGAATTATATAAAGATTTTATAGAAGATTATTTTAAAACTAAAGCTGAGAATAATGTATTAAAGGTAACTTTAAAAGAAGAAATAGAGAATTTAAAAAAGGATAAGGCATTATATTTAGGAATGTATTTTATGGAACAAGATCAAGATAAGAAAGTTAATTTTATAAATAAGAGTGAAGAAATAGGAAATAGAATTGTTGTATTGGAAAAAAGATTAACTAGAGAAATGACAATAAAAGAGTATAAATCATTTATGGAAAAGTATAAAACTTTCTTAGACAACGAAGGATGTTGTAACTTTGAAAATGCAGCTAAAATATTTAGTACTCAGGCTGATTCTGAAAATATAAAAATAAGTATGACTAAGTCATCATTACCAAAAATGTTAAGAGAAAAAGGAATTTTAAGCAAGGCTAAAGCAGGTAAAGGATATAAAAATCTTCCTAACAAAAATTATGAGCAATATTTTAATACAACTCCAATAGATGTAGATATAGAAACTAAAGAAGGAAAGAAATATAAAATTTCAAAAACTCAAACTAGAATAAATAGAAAAGGTTTAGATTTTATCTATGATTTAATAACTCACGATATAGCTTAGTTTATAATACATAAAATAAAAAAGTATAAAGGGGATTGAGAGACATGGATACAAGTATTTTAAATTTTAACATAGCAAATGGATTAAGTGATATTAGTGAAATATACGGAGAAAATTATCAATATAGTATTAGAGAAGGAATGAATGACTTTAAAAAACAATGCTATATCTTAGATATTGTAGATTTAGATGAGAATAAAAATGTAGGCAGCTTTTACACTAAAGAAAAATTTAGTACCATAATTGAGAATTTAGATAGTTTTGTAGGTGCTGTTTATTTTCAAGAAATCAATTGCAAGAAAAATAAAATAAAATACATTAAGAATAGTTATTTAATGAGAAAAATTGAGCAATTAGCAAAAGCAACTAATGAAAATAATCAAAGTAAAATACAAAAAATTAATGATGATATGGTTAAGAAATATAAAGAAGTTATGCAATATAAATCAGAAGTAGACGACTATCAGGAGTTAATTGAGAAGTTATATAGTGTTAAAGAAAGTCTACAAAGGTAATACATAAAATCACAATTATAGAGTAGGGAGTTGCCGAAACTTCCTGCAATACTTGTAAATAGGAAGTGAAAACTATGTATATTTTTAAAACTTAATTTCAAATAAATTGTAAAATAAGGTAATAAATACTATAATTTAAATGATAGAATATTAAAGGGGATGTTTATTATGAAAAAAGTAGTAGGGATAATTAGTATAGTGTTATTCTTTATTATTGTTTTCCAAAGTTGTGCTGCTGGTTTTGGAGATGCTTTAATGGAGACAGGAGGAGCAAGTGGTTCGGCAGGAATGATGTTAGCTTTCTGTATGCTTATAGGTGGTATATTAGCTCTAGCATCTGGGAATAAAAAAGGTATATTAATAACAGCTATAGTATTTTATATAATAGGTGGTATTATAGCTATTGCTAATATAGGAATATTTAAAGATTTGCAAATTTGGTCAATACTTAGCTTTATATTTGGTGGATTATTAATATTCCATTTATATAAAAATAAAGAAATGTATCTTAGTAAGAAATAAAATTTACATCTAACATAAGTCTAGTATTGAGTTGCTAGACTTTCTTTTTTGTTTAAAAATACAATTTTAATTTGATAAAAATTATTAACTTTAAGGAAAATAAATGTAAAAATTATGAGATATATTTACTTTATATAAATATTATGTAATAATAAATATGTCAAAATTTAATAAATATTTATTTAGAGGTGTAATATGAAAAAACATAAATTAAAAAAAATTATTACCTTTGCTTTAGTATGTGCAACAATAGGAACAGGAATTTGTAGTACAAAAAGCACTATAGCTAAAGGTATTAATATTGATAGTATTTATTCAGAGACATATAGAAATGTTGAGGTGTTACAAAATTATGGCTCTCAATATCATATAACTCCTAGACTAGCTAATAATGGAAGTAAAATGGAAGATAATCTATTGCTTTTTTTAGTAGATTCAGTTAATTATGTTCAAGCAACTATAGACAGGTTAAGAGAAAATCAACATCAGTTTCCATCTGCTTATTGGAAAGCCAGAAATACATTTTCAGAAATAGGGGACGGGTATCAACAACCTATTTATGAATGGATAGTAGATATTGCTATTAAATCACAGAAAGAGACTAAAGGTGATTGGAATAAGAGTCTATCAAATATTATGAAGTTGCAATACAAGATATCTTCTGCTATGGCGTTAAATAAAGGTGTTGATATAGCATATAGAGGAGCTTATCAAGCAGCATTAGATGATGTACAAGCTAGAATAGATAAGGCTGTTGAAGAAATTAATACAAATGAAATTAGACAAGCTCAAAACTTTGGTAAATATTTAGGTAATACACTAGATAATCAAGAAAAAATAACTACAGATTTATCAAAAAAGCTTAAAGACAAGTATAATCATTCAACGCTAATTTCTATACGATTAAACATAGAGTCAGCGTTGATTAATATTATAAAAAATTATGAAGGAACGTATTCTAATCTTAATAAAGATGCTAAGTTTAAAACAGCATATATAGATGCTACCATCAGAGAATTAATATATGATTATGTTAATGGTAAATATAGACAAGTCAATGATTCTGAATTGTATAGATTTAATGAATTTGTACAAGCACATAAAAAATATATAATAGAAGGATTAGATGAATTAGATGAAGCATTAATAGATATTAGATTAGAGCAATTGAATGATGTTAGTAAAATAGTAGAGAGAAGTTGTGGCAAAGACAATATTAAGTCTTTTGAAGATGCGTTTATGTGGAATACATCACGAGAGATATCATGGGAAATAGGTGATTTTATCTCAATGGATATAAGATGTATAAACAATCTTGAAACAGTAAATTCTTTACCAGAAGAAATCAAAGTGGTTGCACCTAATGATAAAGGTAAATTTTATCATGGAGATTTAGGATCTGCAAGTCATCTTACTGGTCGTTTTTCAAAAGAATGTGAATTTTATTACAACAGAAAAACTGGAATAGTATATAAAATATGTGGAGATAAAGTAATTGTTCAAGATGCTAAAAATAACAGAAAAACTATTGCAGAATATGATTTAAAAAATAAAAAATTTATTATGGATAATAGAAAAAGCGAAGAGAAACAAGTTATAAACGATAGAAAAGATGAACTTAAATATGAAGATGAGTTAAGAAAAAAACAAGAGGCAGAAAAAGAAAAAGCTTATCAAGATATAATTAATAAAGATGCTAAGGAAAAGACATTAGAGGATCAACAATCAGAAGAGATTAAACATGAAGATAAGATAATTAATGATGAAGAATCTAAAAGAGAAAAAATTTATGATGATTTATCTAAGCAGCAAACACCTAAAATTAATAAGCAAAAATAGTTTTTATAAGTCTAGTATTAATTTGCTAGACTTACTTATGTTTAAAATCTACATTTTACTTATTTAGCATTTGTGTAAAATATTATATTATCTAATATGTATATAACTTACTGTAAATAAGAGATATAAAATGAATTACTACTCATTATATCTCTTATTTTTAATATTATTTTATAAGATAATTATTTTCTAACTCATCTTTAAGTTTATTAAATTCTTTAATTTTTTCTAATAAAACATAACTTTTTAGATCTAACTTTACAGCATTAAAAATTAAATCTTTATATTTTTCTAAATTATCAATATTATTTAATAAGTTAGCTTGTTCTATTAAAGTTTTTAAATTTGAAAATTGTTGAAGCTTAGTATCTGTAGTATTATCAAGATTCTTCTTTATTATGTATGTTATATATTTTTCAAAGTTTTTAGTTTTAAATTCTATATTTTCTTCAGTATATGTATTTTTGGAAGGAATCCACTCATAAATATTATTATCGAAAAAACTTGATAATCGTATAGCCATTTCTTTGCTTGGATTTCTTGAACCACTTTCAATATTGGCTATACTACCTGTAGAAACACCTATTTCATCAGCTAATTCACATTGAGTTAGATTTCGCATTTGTCTTAATTTTTTTAATTTAAGTCCAAAATCCATACTAATTACCCCTTTCACTCTTGTTTATAATAAATAATTTATTTAGATTGTTCATAAATTAAAATTATTATTAATAAATTTGGTAAAATTATCACATTGTTGCTTGATAATTTTAATTATTTGTAATAATATTGTATTGCAAGCAATTTAAGTATTTATTATTTAAATTTTAACATTAACTTATGTTTTTGTAAAATAAATAGCAAAGGAGAAAAGGGGCTGTGAGAGATATTCAAATTAAATGTAGCTGTTGTAATAATGATATTGATGAGAAAGGTAGAACATTTAAAATTGCAGGCAGAAAGAAAGGAAGTAAATTTTTAGGTGTAAATGCAAATATAAATTTGTGTGAAAATTGCTTGAAAAGGATAGATAAAAAATGCTTTGACAATAAAGAGGTTGACATTTGGGGAGATGAATATATCTATTATAGAGAAAGTTTATTAGAAAAATTTATAGAAAGTTTTATTGTGGAAAATCAAGAAGAAATATTTAATATAGACGGGATAGCTAGACAAGATTGGATTTCTGATCATTTAGATAATTCAGGTTGAGATTTTATGTAATAAAACTTTTTATAGTAATGAATAATAATAGTATTAACGTACTATTATTAAAATATAATAAATAGTTATAAAATACACTTGACATTAACAAATGGTAGATATACAATAAAGATAAAGAAAAGAAGATAAATAGAAAACTAAGCAAAAGAATTATAACAAATAATTATAAAATAATTAAGAGGTGTTTAAAATGAGTATATTAGAGAAGTTTGAGAATGTAAAAATTGAAAATGACAACAGACTATCAAAGGAGGATATGGAAGCAGTTAATGTATTTGATAAAGATTTTAAAGAGCTAAAAGAAATGTATTCAAAATATGTGAAATTTTTAAATGAAAATCAATTTAAGCAACCATATTTTAGCGATTCTTATTTTAAGATGACTAAAAATAATTTTTTAGCAAATTTACATAATTTATATATAAGTGAAGCGAATCATTATGTTTGGTCGATAGTTAGATATTTTAATGATAAATACGGAACAACAATTGCTTATGCTAAAATATTAAAAGATGAAGGAAATTATGAAACATCTGATTATGCTTTGGATAACAACAAACATTTAGATACATTAAAATGGTATCAAAATTTAACAAAAGATGTTGTATTAGATGAACTATTTGATTTACTAGGAGGATTTAATTTTCAAGATAAAGCACTAAAAGAAGTAATAGACTTCATGAAAAAAGAAACTAAGCCATATAGATATGATGAAGAAAAGAGAGTTAAAATAATTAAAAATAAAATTCAGTTAATAAATTTCGCTAGTGTTTATGCGTGGAGTCAATGGAGTAATGTTGAATTGCATAATCCAGAAAAATTCGTATGGTTAAATAAAGCTATAACTTCTTTTGAATCAGGTAAAGTAGTTGAAAGTAATATAATTAGTCAATTTATTAGAAAACAAGAAGGTGAATATTCAAAAGATAAATTAGACTTAATATTTAGTAAGGTTTCATATTTAAAAATTTATAAAAATGGTAAAACAGAAATAGGATTTACAAGTAGTCAATATGCTTTAGATTTTGCTAATACTTATTTATGGAAAGAAAATTAGGAAGGAGGAAAGTGGAAGAATATTAATTTATTCTGTCACTACATAGAATGAAATATAGAAATTTAAATGAACAAATACCAATGGAAATGAGAAAAGATTTAAATGAGAAAATACTATATTTAATTGATAATGAATTGTGTGAGAAAAACGGAATAACTAAAGAAGATATTTATAATAGCTATACTGGTGATGGTGGACTACATAATTTGAAATTCAATGATTATAATAGTTTTCATGACTATACAAAGGCAAAACAAGAGATTGAGAACGGACAATTTTTTACAGGATATAATGAAGCTAAATTTTTAATTGATTGTTTAGGAGTTGAGGGTTTTGATTCTGTGATGGATTTAACTTGTGGAAGTGGATCATTATTTAATTTCTTACCTAATGAAAGCAATGTATATGGAAATGAAATTGATATGAAAGCATATAAAGTATGCAAATATTTATATCCATTAGCTAATATAATTAGAGGGGATATGAGAGAATATAATCCATATGTAAAGGTAGACTATATAATAGGAAATCCTCCATTTAATTTAAGATTAACTTATAATGGACAAGAAATATATAGTCAAATGATTTATATTAAAAGAGCCTTAGACTTATTAAAAACAGGTGGAATATTAGCTTTAATAGTACCTTATTCATTCTTAGATGATGAATTTTCTAGCAAAGCAGATAGAGAGTTTATAAATGAAAATTTTAGTTTTATAGGACAAATTAAGTTAGATAATAAAGCATTTAAACATTTAGGGGTTGATAATTTTGCAACCAAAATAATATTATTTTATAAAAATAGTGAGTATTTGGATAGAAAAGAATTTAAAAACGTATTTATAGAAGGCGATGCAGAATTTATATATAGCAAGTATATTGTACCAATTAAACAATTAATTAAAGAAAATAAGAATAAGATATATTTAGAGAATATCAACAAAGATAAACTAAATGATTCTGATAAAGATTTTAAATTTAAAGTAGATAAGCTTTTATTTGATATTAAAAGAACTAAAAGCATAAAGGATAAATATTCAGTTTGTTGGAATTATCTACAAAAATTCTATAACCAAAAGCAACCTAAAAGTGTTAATTACGAAGAATGGCAAAAGATGAAAATAACTAAAGAGCAAGTAATAAAGTATATGAAAGATATATTAAAATATCAACATGGTAATAAAACCATAAGGCAACTAATTTCTAAGGAAACTATTAATAATTCAATTATAAATGGTGAAATAACTAATCATAGACAATATGATAAAATGATTAAGGCTAAAAGAAATCAATATTTAAATCAATCACAAAAATTTAATGAAATGAAACTGGATAAAAATATTAAATATTGGCTAGATAATAAACAACTATATAGCAAGATGAAAGATGAATATGTGTTTTTAAATGACAAACAAAAGGAAGATTTAAATAAGATACTACAAAAACAATATGGATATTTACAATGGGGATGTGGTGCTGGTAAATCCTTTTCAAGTGTATTTTACGGATTGTATAGACTAGAGCATACTAACATTAAAAATATAATTATAGTTGCTCCTGCGATTGCTATAAAAAATACTTATATTGATATGTTAGAGGACTTTGGTGTTTCTTTTAGAGTAATTAATACTATTCAAGATATAAAAGATATTAAGCAAGTAGAATTCTTGTTATTACCTTTTGGAATGATAATAAAGTTAGAAAGACAAATTAAGAAATTTATTAAAGTTAATGGTAAGAAATTCTGTTTAATACTTGATGAAGCAGACAATATAAGTAATCCTAAATCTAAAAGAACATTATCTATATTAAAATGTTTTAGAAAGTTACCTTATAAATTATTATTATCAGGCACAAGTACAAGAAATTCTATAAATGAAATATTTGAGCAACTAGAACTATTATATAATAACTCAGTTAATATGTTATCTATGAATGAAGAAATATATACAACAGATGAAGAATCTAAGGAAGTTAAAACTGAATTAAATGAATATTATAAAAAACCATTTCCACCTTATAAAAAAGGATATGAGTTATTTACAGAAAGTTTTGTACCTAAGAAAATAAGTGTTTTTGGTGTGTCTAAATTCAATCAAAATATTTATAACAAAGATATTTTAAAGGATATAATAGATAAAACCATAATCACTAAAACATTAACAGATATAACAGGAAAGAATTTATTTAATATTAATACTGTTTTATGCGAATTTAATGATTACGAGTTAAATTTATATAAACAAATATTGCAAGAATTCTATACAATGAGTGCTGAATATCAAATACATACAGGTAATAGCAGAAAAGATGCTATGTTTAGGATATTAGCACAATTAAATACATTATTAAAGTCTTGTAGTATTTCTCATACGTTCAAAGAATACAAGGGATCTGAAGTTAGTAATAAATTTTTAAAGGTATTTGAGTTACTTAATAAATTAAAAAATGAAAATGTAGTTATAGGCTGCACCAGAGTTAAAAGTGTAAAATCTTATGCTAGAGAAATAAAAAATAGATTTCCAGATAGAAAAGTCTTCACTATTATAGGCAATGAACAAAGCTTAAATGATAGAAAGAATATAATAAAAGAAATTAAAAATTGTAACAACGCTATATTAATTTGTACTCAACAAAGTTTGAGTTGTAGTATGTCTATTGATTTTATAGACCATGTAATTATACCAGAACAGAACTGGAATGATTCGAGTATGGAACAATTTAGAGCTAGGTTTACACGATATACGAGCGACAATATGACTAATATCTATAACGTACTATATAAGAATAGTATAGAAGTTAACCTTATGAAATTGATATTAGCAAAAGAAAAATTAAATTTATTTATGAAGAATGAAGATATAGAAGAAGATGAGTTATTTGAAAAGTATGGAGTAAGTAAGGATATATTTAATTGCTTAATGATAAAAGAAAAAGATTCTGAAGGACATATAAATATAACTTGGGGAGATCAAGAAATAATTTAAAACTAACGTTCTAAAAAGATGTTGACAAGAAATAATAAAAAGGCTATTATTAAATAGAACTAAAGTTCTTAGTATAGGTTAATAAAAACATCATAATAAGATATAAGTAAAGTCATAATATGTCGTAAAAAAGTATATAGATTTAATTGAAAAATTGGTAGGACAAGTGTATAATCAAAAATACACTTAAAAATTCAGGAGGTAGTGCATGGAAGAAAATATTAATATGATGAACACTATAATTGAGGATTTAAGAGGTAAGGATGTGAATATAAATTTAGATTTTTTTACAGATAAGAAAATTAAAAACTTCACAAAAACATCTTTTGATTGGCATGTAGATGAAATATTAGGAATAGAAGAAAGAAATAATATTTATATTGTAGATTACATAGACAAGTCTATAGGAATAAGTATTATTAATTAAATATAATATAATATAATATATAGGTTAACAGGAGTTTATATTCTTGTTAACCTTATCTTAACACATTATTTACTAAATATATAATAAATAAATATAAAATACTATTGAAATTAATTCAAAAAGGTATATAATAATAATTAAGGAAAGGGAAAAAATAGAAATTAAATAAAAGGTGTTTGGGAGGTAATGTGTTATGCACACTATGGTTAAAGGTGAAATAAAGAGAGGAAATATATTTATTGCTAGAATAATGAGCAAAGGGGAAGGTTCAAGTGTTCAAGCTGGTATGAGACCAGTAATTGTTGTATCAAATGATCTTAATAATAGATTCAGTCCAGTTGTTACAGTAGTTCCAGTAACTTCAAAAGTTGGTAGTAAAGCGAAATTACCAACACATATTGTAATTAAAAAAGAGTTGGGTTTAAGGTGTGATAGTCTTGCTTTATGTGAACAAGTTATGCCAATTGACAAGAGCTGCTTAATAAATAAAATCGGAGATTTAGACGAAGATGCAATTGAACAAGTTAATACAGCACTAAATATACAATTAGGAATAGAAGAACCTTTTTCACGTAATGAAAT
>JANZXU010034755.1:0-10278 GCA_027576215.1 Amissidens hainesi | reverse complement strand
TCCCTATCTCTTCTTGAAAGTATTGCATCATGAACATCCATATATCCATCTAAATGCAAAAGTCCAGTTATTAAATACGGAAAAATCATCATAAAAAATGAAAAAATCATTATTGGTAAATTAAAAATATGTAAGATGCTATACACTCCATACCAAATAAGTCCTATTATAAAGCCTATTAATGGATAAAATACTAGCATATGCTTTGCACCATCATCATCCCAACTATTAAATCGAAGTGGAATAGTCGTAAACATACCTAATCCCATTAAAAATCCTTTTATGTAATTTTTCATAGTATTTCTTTCTCAAATTCCTTTCCTTTATGAAAATAAATATTTTTATAGTTACATTCTATAACTACATCAAATTCCTTAGCTAATTTTCTATAAATAAGAGCTAATTCTTTCATAAATTTATTTGTGTATTCATCATAAGTTTTGCTATCTGAAAAAAGATAATCAGAAACTAAAACCGTATGTTTCAAATTACTAGATATTTTATTTAATCCATCTACTATAAAGCTTGAACAATTTTCTCTTGTGCCTTCTTTTAAAAACATTTCATTACAAAGAAGTGCAGTTATGCTATCTATTAAAACAACATCCTCTTTATTTAAAACATTTATTATTGTTTCAATATTTTTTTGAACCTCTAAGGTCTCAAAGTCATAGTTTTTTCTATCATCTATATGATTTTGTATTCTTATTTTATCCTCTTCATCAAAAGGCTTCATTGTTGCTACATAATAAAGCTTGCCATCTTTTTTAAGATTTGAAGCTATATCCTGTGCATAAGAAGTTTTTCCACTTTTACTTCCACCTATTATTAAGATTTTCATTATAAATCACCTAATCTTAAACTACATAATTTTTTTCTTCCATTATATCTTCAAAATAACTATTATCTATTTTTGCTTCTTCAAAAGTAACCATATCACTTATAACCTTACAAGAAGACTCAACAATTGAAAAAGCAAAAGGACATCCACTTCCCTCACCTAATCTCATATCTAAATTAAGTAATGGCTCAAGCCTAAGCTCATCCATAACTATTTTAAACCCTATTTCCTTTGAAGCATGAGAAGATACTAAGTATTCTTTTATCATTGGATTTAATCTAACTGCAATAAGTGCTGCCACTGAAGATATAAACCCATCTATAACAACAGGAATCTTATAATAAGCACTACCTATAAAAACTCCTGTCATAGCTGCTATATCAAACCCACCAACTTTTGAAACAACATCTATTGGATCATCTTTTTTAGGCTTATTCACTATTATTGAATGTTTAACTATAAACTTTTTCTTTTCAAACCCCTCATCAGTAAGACCTGCCCCCTTTCCAACAGCCTTATTAACATCACATCCAGTCAAAGCAACCATAATAGCACTACTTGTTGTAGTGTTTCCAATACCCATCTCTCCAACACCTAAAATATCATAACCTTCTTCCTTAGACTTTTTAACCATTTCTATACCAACTAATATAGCTTCTATTGCTTCTTCATAACTCATTGCAGGACCTTTTGCCATATTACTTGTAGCTTTTCTTATTTTTCTATCTATAATTTTAGGAATTTTTAAATCATCATTTATACCAACATCAACAACCATTAAATCAGTATCATAAGCATTTGCAATAACACCAACACCAGTTACACCCTTTGTAAAATTTATTGATTGTTCTCTAGTTAACCTTTGAGGACAAGAAGCTACACCCTCACTTACAACCCCATTATCTGAGCACATTATTATTACTCTTTTCTTATGTATATAATTAGTAACCTTACCATTAATTCCAGCCATTTGAATAGCTAAGCTCTCAAGCTTTCCTAAACTTCCTAAAGGCTTCGCAAGAGAATCTAATCTTTTTTTTGCTAAAACCATAGTATTATTGTTTAAAGGAGCTATATTATTAAGTATATTTCTTAATCTAATTAAGTTATTTTCCATATCATTCTCCTTATTGTAGTTTTATTATTTCTATATAATTATTAATATCTATCAAAATAAACCTAAATTAAACTGTTTTTACAAAAAAAAGCATCTCACAAATGTAAGATGCTCAAAACAACACACTTTATAGATAAAACTAGCCAATTTCATCAATTCTGTCATTGTAAAAAGACACCCTTCATTTTCCCGTGAAGTTTAAAGTGTTTTAAATATAGGCAGATGTTCCGGCTCGGCTTCATCATCCTTTTAACCTTCCCAGTTTCCCAGTGGCATACAAAAAGGACTCCCCCTTACGGCGGCGGGACCGCATAGGTTTTCAACCTATTTCCCTTTTAATGTACTTATAAATAATAAGTACAACCTATACTGCAGTATAAAAATTTATAATAAAGTATTAAAATTCATATATTATTTTCAAATTAATTATATATTAATTTAAATCCTAAGTAAATTGCATAACGTTAATTATTTAAAATTTGAATTTTTATAATGATTTTTTTAACATTTAGTATTATTTAATATTATAAAATTAACACATTTCTAATATTTTTGAACCAATAAAATGAATATCATATACGCTTTCTAATCCAAGCTTTAACTTCATTGGATGTTTTAAAATTATTCTTTTTCTCATATATTTTTCCATTGTTTAAAAATAAAATGACATCACTTATTTCTTGTGCAATTTCTATTAAATGAGTTGAAACAATAATAGAACAATTATTTTTAATATATTCTTTCATAGAATTACTTATAACTTCAGCAGATATAAAATCTAATGAAGAAAAAGGTTCATCCATTAATATATATTTATATTTAAGTAAAAAAACCAATTATTAAAACTAATTTTTGTTTATTACCTAATGAATAACTTGAAATTAGGTAATTTATATAATCAGTCATCTTTAAATTCTCTATTGACTCTTTATATTCCTTTTCATCTAATTTTAAGTTTTTTAAAGAAAATAAAAATATCTACATTTAAATAAGTAAAGACTTTAATTATATCGTAAATATTAACTTAAATATGTACCTTTATCATTAAACTATATTTATTTAACCTTAAAGTTTTTAATAATTTGATTGTATGGTAAAATTATGTAGTGATTATAAGATGCATATTTATTCTTGTAATTATTTCTTAATACACAAAATAGGAGTTGATAAATTTGAAAATAATACTTAAAGTAATTGGCATATGTCTTTTATTCCTAGTTCTTTTATTTGTTGGTTATATAATTTTTATGATGCTTACTGATTATAAGCCTGATGAAAAAACACCAATAAGCATAGAAGATAATCAACCTAAAAAAGTATCCATTAATAAACCACTAACTTTAACCACTTTTAATATAGGATATTGTGGTATGGATAAAAATGAGGACTTCTTTATGGATGGCGGAACTATGTCAAGATGCATAAGTAAGGAACAGACCCTAACTAACATGAATGGTATCGGAAATGAAATCGAAAATTTAAATTCAGATTTTTTCTTTTTGCAAGAAGTTGATAAAAAAGCAACTAGAAGTTATAAAGTCAATGAATTGGATTATCTTAAAGATAAATTTAAAAATTATGGTTTTACATTTGCTATAAACTATAAAGTTCCTTGGGTTCCGGTCCCAATAACTAAACCTCATGGTCAAGTTTTAGCTGGATTAACATCTATGTCTAAGTTTAATATAAAATCTAGTGAAAGATATTCTTTACCAGGTCAAGAAAGCTTTCCAAGACAATTAGTTGAGTTAGATAGATGTATTTTAGTTAATGAAATTCCAGTTGATAATAATAAAAATTTAGTTCTTATAAACACTCACCTATCTGCTTATGATAAAGGTGGAACTATAAGAAGACAACAAATAGAATTTTTATCAAAAGTTCTTGAAGAGGAATATTCAAAAGGTAATTATGTAATTGTAGGTGGCGATTGGAATCAACAAATTCCTGGCACAGATGCTTTTAGATTTAAGACAGTAGAATCTAGACCTGATTGGTTGCAAGATATACCTAGCACTTTTAATCCAAAAGGATTTAAATGGGCATTTGATGAAAATACTCCTTCTTGTAGAACTGTTGCAACACCTTATGTTAAGGATAAAAATTTAACTGCAATTATAGATGCTTTTATGGTTTCTGATAACGTAGATGTAATATCTACTAAAGGAACAAATATGGAATTTGAATACTCTGACCATAATCCTATAACTTTAACTTTTAAATTAAAATAGGATTTTTTCAAAAAAACTAGAGTTAAAAATAATTTTCAACTCTAGTTTTTTGATTTTATTAATTTATTTATTGCCTAAACTTTTTTAATTTTATGTTTGCTTTCCATATAATTATATCTAATTCCACCATATAAAAATGCAATTGCTGCTGCTAATAAAGATAATCCTAAAGCTATATAGAAAATTCCAAGATATAATTTAGGTATTGCTTTAATAAATTTTAATGATATACCAAAACTTATCATAAATATCATTATTAAATAACTTTTAACATCAAAAAATGAAAATACATTAATCTGAACTAAATTCATGTTAATATATTATGCTTTTTGTGAAAGCTGGTCAATTAATATACTGTTAAATTAGCATTAAAGTTTTTTATTATTCATTAAGTAGTTTAGTTATTTTTTACTAAATTCATTTCTTGCAATTTCTAAATCTTTAGTTTCAATATTCCAATCTCTATAACCTTGTTCTATAACTTTATAATAATCTTCAAAAGGCTCTTTTAAAGCTTTTTCTACCATAGTATAAATAAAAGCTTTATAGATTTGCCTCTTTTCATCTTCTAAGATAACATCTTCTTTTTTATAAAGTTTTGGATAATCTTCATATTCATCTAGTAGAATTATATCTCTTTCAGATACTTCATATAAAGCACCAAAAACTTCATCACCTTTGCTTTCAACTACATCTGCATATATATTAAAAATAAGCTTAAAATCTTTTAGCTTCACTTTAGTTATTGGTTTAGAATCTTTACACATTTTTTTCATTGCTTCCATGTTTAAATTACTTCCGTATGCAAAATACAACATATTGCTCTCCACATATTTTTCAAAAAAATTTAATTATATATTTATTAAGCTTAATCAATATATAACTTATGCTTTTATCAAATTAGCCAAAATTTCATTATGATTAATTTATAATTATAATTTTCACTCTAAATCTTTTAAAGCTAAATCTATAAACTTATATACCATTTCCTTATATTTTTCCTTATCCTTTGAGTAGGCTCCAACATGATCTGCTCCATCTACCTTATAAAACATATTCTTATTACCTTTTTTAGCTTTAAACATATCTTCTGCCATACTAAAAGGAACCGTTTCATCTTCCGTTCCATGTATAAATAATACTGGAATTTCTTTATTTTTGATATCATCTATTGGAGACACATCATCTAATGAAAATAAGCACTTTCTTTTTAATCTTCTATTTATAAAATAATAAAAAGGATAACAAGGAAGATGACCTACTTTTTTAAGTTGATATTTTAATATTTCTTTTCCCTTTGAAAAACCACAATCTTCAATTATAAAATCAATTTTATCCTCATGTGTTCCACCATACATAAGTACAGTTGATGCACCCATAGATTGTCCCATGAGACCTATTTTTCCATCACTTCCAACTCTATTTCTCATCAAATCACCCCATAAATCTAAGTCATCTCTTTCATAAAAACCATAAGAGGCATATATACCCTCGCTACTTCCATGACTTCTAGCATCTATTAATAAAACATTAAAATCATCTTTTAAAAACATATCAACAAATTGCAAAGAAATAAAATGGTTTGCAGTATAACCATGTATTATTATCATTACTTTCTTGCAATCCTTGTCTTTTTCTATAAAATAACCTTTTAATTTATATCCATCTTGACTTTTAATATTTAATTCTTCTATATCTAACTTATTATAGTCTTCAATATTATAGATACCTTTTCTTTTCAAAAGATTAAAAGCATCTTCTTTTGTTTTCCTTTTAGCTAAAACTAAATTTTTAAAAGCATAATCTACAATAAATATAGTAAATACAATTAATATAATGAATAATAAAATTATAAAAATTAACATCAGTACCCCTTCTTTTATTTTATTAAATCTGAAAAACTACCATCTATAACATTTATTAAGTCATCTGGTTTAATTTCAATTTGAAAACCTATCTTTCCGCCACTTACAACTATTTTGTTTAAATCCCTAGCAGTAACATGAATAAAGGTTTTATATTGTTTTTTCATTCCTACAGGAGAACAACCACCTCTTATGTACCCAGTAAATTTAGTTATGTCTTTAA
This sequence comes from Amissidens hainesi, assembly GCA_027576215.1. NCBI lineage: Eukaryota > Metazoa > Chordata > Actinopteri > Siluriformes > Ariidae > Amissidens > Amissidens hainesi. The sequence goes on along the minus strand of JANZXU010034755.1, from coordinate 4,001 downwards.
CATGTATCATTTCAACCTTTTTCTCGCCACAAGCTTTAGCAGATTTTTTTAAATCTAGCTCTTCTGCTACTGGAATAACAAAAACATATAACTCTTTACTATTTCCCTGAGTTACTAAAGTTTTAAAAACCATATTATGATTTCTTTCTATTTTCTCTGCAACAGATATACCATCTATTTTCCCATCTTTGTTATCATAAGTTATTACATCATATTCTACTTTTTTGCTGTCTAAAATTCTCATTGCATTAGTCTTTACATTCGCCATTTCTCTTCTCCTTTTGCTACATATTGAATTTTATTTATAGTATTATTTTACTATTTCTCATACTTATTTTCTATAATAATGCACTGCTCAAAATTCTATCTCTATAAAATTTACTTTATCTAAGGTAAGTGCATACTAATTTTAAGCATACTACAATTATTTTGAAATAACTTTAGAAAGGATATGATTAAATGGATTATGGTAGACTATTATTTTTAGCATTTATCTTAGTTTATTTTATGAAAAGATTTATTAAAAATAAAAAATTAATAAATCATTTTAACTTATATATCATCTTTCCACCTAATTATTTTAATTTAATAACTCTATCACAAGACTGACTAACAAATTTATCGTGTGTTACAATGATTATCGTTTTTCCTTCTTTATGTAACTCTTGTAATAATGATAAAATAATATCCCTATTATTTTCATCTAGAGAACCTGTAGGTTCATCTGCTAAAATTATATCACACTTCTTGAGCCACACTCTAGCTAAAGCAACACGTTGCTGTTCTCCTCCACTTAACTCATAAATTTTCCTATTTTCAAACCCACGTAAACCAACTTTAGATAAAGCTGAATCTATTAAAGATTTCTTGTCATCATAACCAAGCAATGGAATACTTAAATTATATTTAACAGTCTCTTCATCTATTAAAGCAAAATTTTGAAATAGATAACCTATCTTATCCTTTAGAAGTTTAGTTGATTTTATTGTATTAGGCTTAACATTAACATTACCATCTATTATAACATCTCCACTTGTAGGCTTATCAAGTAAACCTACAATATTAAGTAATGTACTTTTACCTTTTCCACTACCACCTGTAATAGCTACCATTTCTCCTAAATTAACCTTCATAGAAAAAGTATCTAATACTTTCTTACCTTTAAAAACCTTAGAAATATTTCTTACCTCTATCATATTAAATCCCCTTTATAACTTCTACTATGTTTCTCTTTTCAATTCGTCTGATTGTAATAAAAGATAAAATAATCTCAAGCACAACTACAATAAACAATGTAAATACTGTCTGCATCCAGTTTTTATGACTAATAATAAGTACAAATACAGAAGTTATCATAAATGTAATAGTTAAAGTCTTAAAATACTTCCCATACTTAAATAATAAACTATATCCATGTAAAGTCTGTATTGCAAGTAACTTTTTGTTCTGCTCAAAATAGTTTGATATATTCTGCATTATTGTAATAACAACACTTAATAAACAAATCAAAAGACTTATACCAATAATCTGCATTCGCTCTCTAATATTAAGTATTTCGTACTTAACAGAGTCATAGACAGAAATTATACTTGGAACATATTGTGCTATATTCATTTTATTTAATTGTAATCTAATATCCTGCTCACTACTCTTAATCTTAAAGGGCTGTCCATTAATACCTAATATCGTATCATAGTCACAACGATTACCATTCTTAGGTGTTATAACTCTCACTATAACATCATTTATTTTACTATCATTTCCAATAGTTAAATCATATGTAAAATAATCTTGCTTATCCTTTGTCCATATTATGTGAATATGTTGCTTAGACAATAGCTTATTCCCTGTATAAGATACTCCACTATCAGATAAATTTCCTAAGTTGTCAGAATAAATAGTACGAATTACGTCTTCTTTACTTTTAAATTTCTGAGGAACAAGTAAAACATAATCCTCAAAAGAATCCTCAACCACTATAGGTTTATTGTTTTCATCTAGGATTTGATTAACTTTCAAATAATTAGTATTAATCACTCCATGTTGTCTTAGACTATCATCAAACTCCTCAGAGCCACTTTGCATCGTTGACCAACTAGAAAAATTTGCAAGTATTGCGCCTCTACTATTGTAATACATATACAAATCATAATTTAATTGCATCAATTTAGGCGAGTCTACCATTTCAACTGGAAGTGCATACAATTCAGGAAGTACATGATAATCTTTAACTGATGTCCATTTATCAAAAGACGTATTATAGAAACTCTCTAAACACTTATAATTATTTAGAATAGATAAAGAAAATACCAAAACACAAGTTGTCAATATAACCTTAACTATATTATTCACATTAGCTATCGTATTCTTCTTATTCTTGTTCTTCAACATTAATACTATACTTACTCTCTTTAAATAAAGGAACGGTATAGAAAACAAAATGAAAGACACTATAAGGAGAATGCAATCTAAAATTAACAATTTTCCTAAGAACATAAAAAAATGCTTATCATACACTTTAAATAAAAAGAAACTAGTTAAATAAGAGCACATAATGAATAATTCAAATTGAGTTATAAGTAATGGTTTAATCTTAGTTAACCAAATTTCTCTAAGGGTATAACCGTGCATTTTATATATAGCTAACTCTTTATGTGAATTAAGTATTTTATAAAATAAAAGCAATAATGTCACTAGATATAACATTATAACTATGGGACTAAGTGGTGGATTACTTTCTAAATCACTATAAATATCTAAAGTAGTAATCTTAGAACCTGTGGCTTTACTTAAATCTTCTATGAAAATATTCTTATATTTATTTAAATCTTGTGCAGAATTAAAACATACAACATAAACGCCTTCCATGGAATGTGTCTTAAAATAAGAATCAAGTGTCCTCACAGTAAAATAGTGATTACCTGCAAAATCACTTATATGGTCTTTCTGTACTGTATCCTTATTGGTACTAAAGTAGTCTAAAGAATAATTATCTAATCGCTCTCCTTTAACTAAAGGTAAAACTTTATAGTAATTATTGTTAGCACAAAAAACATACTTAATATACTCTTTACTACCTGGTTTTTCGTTTAATTTACTTAGTATTAAATTAATATTATATTTATGGGCTAATTTATCTAAGTCCATCATGACAGATTTCTTATCCTGTTTAACAACATCTAATGGAATTACAACTTTCATTGCATTTTGATTCAACTCTAGATTAATTAAATTCTCAAATTTATCAATATCTGTGTTTCTAAATAAAATAACTGTTGACATTATTGTTATCAACACTAAGAATACGTTTATCGCATTTAGAAACTTTCTAATCTTATGCATTTTATAACACCTTCCTTAAATTAAAAAGAGAGGTAATAAAACTCACCCCTCCCCTGTAGCAATTATCTGCTATCTATCTTTTATCTAGGATTAAATGAATACCAAGCATTAACACTTTCTGTTTTTTTCCCAACTTCCAGGTACATATGTATTTAACCAACCACTAGTTACCCAACCTGAATAACCATAACGTCCGTTTCTCATTGCTGTTGTTCTATGTCCTCTTGTCCAATGTAAAAGGCCTGAATAATATGACGGTCTAAAAGAATTATCAAACGAACTTTCAACAACCCATTCTCCGCCATATTCCACATTTCTAGTCCTTGCATTTACTGATATTGTTGGAAAAATAGATGCTATTGCAGTTAAAGCTATCGCACTCGCCGTTATTGATTTTATTAATTTCATTTTTAACATGTTTGTTCCCCTTATATCTCCAATATATATTAAATTTATTTACTATATATTAACCTGTTGTGCTAGTTAAAAGTCATAACCACCTGTAAAACGGGTGGCTTGCTCTAAGGCTATAAGCCTATTTTTTCAGCCAGCGCCTAAAAACGCTGGCTCACTTTGTTCTAGCCACTTTGCAATTATCTCTTTGGCTAACCCATTAATGGGCACAATTTAAAATTTATTTAAATGGATTTTCATATTCT
>JANZXU010034463.1:0-10308 GCA_027576215.1 Amissidens hainesi | reverse complement strand
CAATATTACTTACAATAGTATTTTCAGTTTTATCATGTGTTTTAATAGCAGGAGAATCAGATAAAAGGGAGGACAAAAATGACTAAGGAAGAATTTAAAAATGTAGAAAATAAGCTATATAATTATTATCAAAAAGAAAATATAGTTAATAGTTTAAGATTTAAAATAGATGCAATAAATAAGCAAATAGAAGAGATAGAACAAAGAATAAAAGGAAATAAAGTTAATATAGATGATGATGGCTTACAAGCAGTAAGTTATGGAGATAAGGTACAAACATCAAGTAGTGGAGTTAGTTATGTAGAGAAAGCAATTATAAGAGAAATAGAGCAATTAGAAATAGAATGTATTAGAAAAAGAGAATTAAAGAATAAATTAGAACAAAAGATAAGAGATATAGAACTAGATAATAGTATTTTAGGATATAATCTAAGCTTTTTATCAGATAGAGATAAGAAATTCTTAAAAGAAAAATACAAAAAACATATTCCAGATTGGAAGTTAGCACAAGAGATTCATGTAAGCGAAGTTACTGCATTAAGAATAAGAAGAAAGCTAATTAAAAATATAAATAATTGGATTGTATGGCTAAAATAGTGAAGGAAAAGTGAAGGAAAAGTGAAGGAAAGTTGAAGGTTTTATAATATAAAAGTATGGTTTAATAGTATTAAAGAAAGTTACAACAACTTACATCAACTGCAAGTAAGAAGTTGTAGCTGGAGTTTCATTTAAAATTCTTTAGTAAGTCAAAAAGCAAAAGGCACTCAATTAAGTTGGGTGTCTTTTTAGTATGCAAGGGAGGTTTAAAACATGGATAAAGAAATTAAAGTTAAGATAACTTTAGATGATACAGAATTTAATGAAAAGATGAATAATGCAATAGCTAAAACAAAAGAATTAAAGAAAGCATTAGATGAACTAACAAGTCCTAAAGCAATAATAACAATTAAGAACGGTAATATAAATATTAAAGAATTACCAAAGAAGAAAAAAGATGAATGGATAAACTTGATATGAGAAAAGGAGGTGTAGCAGATGGCATCTAAAAGAAAAAAGATAAATGTAAATATAAGATTTATAGGAGATAAGGTGGTATGTGCTAAATCTCCTATAGAGTGTAAGAATTGTAGCAATAAAAATATGTGTGAGAACATGGACTTATATTACTATGTATATCAAGGAATACAAGAGAGCATGAAAGCTAGAAGTTATAAAAGACATAATGGAGCAATAGTAGAGAAAAGATAGGAGTTCCTTTTTTGGAACATAAAAATTTTAATAGGCAAAAATATTTTAAAGATATAAAAGACATAATGAAAAAATAAATTAAGCAGGTGAAAAAACAATGGCATTAAAAAGATTATGCCCTAAATGTAAAGTGCTAATAAATAATACAGAAAAGTATTGTGAGAAATGCACAAAAGAATACCAAGAAAAGAAAAGGGAACGAGATAAAGAATACAACATAATAAAAAGAGATAAGAAGTCTAGTAAGTTCTATAACAGTAGAGAATGGAAAAGACTAAGAGAACAAGTAAAGATAAGGGACAATGGATTATGTGTATTATGTTTAAGTAATAAGATAATAAAGCCTATGGATATAGTACATCATATAGTAGAACTAAAAGAAGATTATAATAGTAGACTAGATATAAACAACTTAGTATCACTATGTAACACTTGTCACAATCATGTTCATACACAGTATAGCAGTACCAATAAGGGTAAATTGCAAGATTTGTTATTCAATTATGCAAGAGGATTGAAGGAGTAGGGGTACTGGAGTAATTTTTAAAGAAAAGGTGGGATATCGGCGCCACCATACATATATAAATTTTTTTCACTTTTTTAAGTGGGGAGGTTTCCAAAAAATGAAGGGGGGAGGGGTAAAAATGAATGAAGCAATAAGTAATCCACCAAATTTTTTAAATGAAGAAAGCATAGAAAAATATTATGAAATAGCAAATATGTTAAATGATGAAGGTAAGTGGAAAGTTGGAGATGAAATTGCCCTTTCAGCCTTATGTGCATGTTACCAAAGATGGATACAAGCAGAGAAAGATATTAAATCAGAAAACTCACTTACATTTGAAACTGAAACAGGATATAAACAACAAATTCCAGAGATTAGTATTGCTAATAATGCTATGAAAGCTATGCTAGGATTTATTAAAGAATTTGCATTAACTCCAAAAGAAAGAGCAAAGCTTAATGAACTTCTAGCAGAGAAAAATGAAGATGATGAAATGGAAGATATGGTTTCTAAGTAGGTGAGGTGATGAAAAATAATGCAAAATTATTAAAACAACATATTAAAGAACAAACAAAATATAAACTAGATAAACTTATAGAAGAATTAAAAAAGAAATGGGAAGATAAATCAACTTACTATGATGAACAGGAAGCTAGAAAATTTTATAAGTTTATTAGTAAATTAAATCTTGATAAAGGTCAAAAAGGTCAAAAGATAAAACCTTTAAAATTTCAATTTGAAATAACATCTGAAATATTATGTGTAAAAGATAAAAAGACAGCACTAAGAAAGCATAGAGAAGCTTTACTTGATATATCTAGGAAGAATGGAAAAGGTTCTTTAGTAAGTTGGATAGCAGTTTACTTATACTTTACAGACCCAACATTTGGAGCAGAGTTCATAATAGTTGCAAATGATATAAAACAAGCAAGTAACTTATTTAATACTATACATTTAATGATAAAAACTAATAAAACTTTATCTAAATATGTGAAAATAACTGCATCTAAAAGGGAAATGTATAGGAAAGCTACTAATAGTTATTTAAGAGTTCTAGCAAATGATGGAACAAATTTAGATTCATATGCTTCATATGTAGTAATACTTGATGAAGTACATGAGTATAGAAATTCAGATGCTTATACAAAATTAAGAACAGGAATGGGTTTATGGGAAGAACCATTAATGTTTATTACTACTACTGCTAGTTCTGGACAAGACCCAAACAATTTGGAAATGGAGCTTTATAACTATGCAAAAGATATAGAAAAAAAGAAGTTTAAAGATAAAAAATTCTATTATGCAATTTATGAAGCAGAAAAAGATTGCGAATTAAAAGATGTTGAACAATGGATTAAAAGTAATCCAGCACTTGGAATTTTCAGAAGAGTTGAGGATCTAAAAGATTTTATGACTAAAGCTGGAAGGATTAAATCTTTTGAAGCTAAAGCAAGAAGATTATATCTTAATCAACATGTAGCTTTAGATGGTGAAAATGCAATAGATATGGCTTTATGGAGAGAATGTATAAAAGATATAAAGCTAGAAGATTTAAAAGGTATGAAGTGTTGGTGTGGCTTAGATATGGCATTTATTCAAGATATAATTGCTTATGTTCAAGTTTTTGTAGATGATGATAAATATATAGTTTATCCTCATTTATTTACGCCTAAAGGTACTCTATTAGAGCGTACAGAAAGAGATGGAATAAGATACGATATGTATGTTCAAAATGGAGATTTAATAGGCTTAAACGGAACGTATGTCAATAATGAAGAGTTATTTAATTATATTGATTATATAAATCAGAAATATGCTTTCAATACACAAGAAATAGCATTTGATAGATGGGGAGCAGGAGATATAAGAAGTAGATTAGAAGAACATTATACAGTATTTCCATTTGGTCAAGGTTATAAAAGTATGTCCCCAACAATTAAGGATTTTGAAATCTTACTTTTAGATAAGAGATTAATAATTGCTAATAATCCTATGTTAACTTTAATGGCAAGTAATGTAGTAGCAACAGAAGACCCAGCAGGAAACGTAAAATATGACAAAATGAAATCAAAAAATAAGATAGATGGAGTAATAGCAATGCTTATGGGATTGAGTAGAGCAGTATTTAATACTAATAATCCTACTTTTGATATTAATAAGTATTCAGAAGAGAATATATTAAATAAATTATGGAGTTGATAAGATGTTTTTTAAAAAGAAAAAGATAAGAGCAGAAACAAAAGAATTAAATCAATTACTGGATTTACTAGGAATAACATCACAAGATATTAATATTAATGGTATGAATAGCTTGAAACAAAGTACAGTATATGCTTGTATTAGAATACTTTCAGATACAATTAGTAAGTTGCCAGTAAAAATATATAAGAAAAAAGATGGCATTAGAAAAGAAGCTGAACATATTTTAACTCCAATACTTAATCTTAGACCTAATCCTTATATGTCAGCATCAGACTTTTGGAAATGTGTAGAGATACAAAGGAATGTCTATGGAAATAGTTTTGTATATATTCAAATGAATAATAGTGGTGAAATTACTGGATTATATCCTCTTGAATATAACAATGTACAAATATATATAGATAATCAAGGAATATTAGATTCTAACAATAATATTTGGTATATCTATACTGATAATACAGGAAAACAGTACAAGCTTACACAGGCTCAAATATTACATTTTAAAAGCTTAACTACAAATGGAATAGTAGGAATTAGTCCTATAGAACAGTTAAAACATCTAATGGAAAATGGAAAATCAAGCGAACAATATATAAATGGATTTTTCAAAAATGGACTTCAAGTAAAAGGATTAATTCAGTATGTGGGGGACTTAAATCCTAAAGCAGAAGAAAAGTTTAGAGAGCAGTTTGAAAGGATGTCAAGTGGCTTAAAAAATGCACATAGAGTAGCATTATTACCTCTTGGATATCAATTTCAAAACATAAGTCAAAAGCTTGTAGATGCACAATTCTTAGAAAATACTCAATTAAATATAAGACAAATAGCTTCAGTATTTGGAATTAAAATGCACCAGCTAAACGATTTAGAAAGAGCAACACATACAAATATAGCAGAACAACAAAAAGAGTTTTATATAGATACATTACAATCAATTTTAAGTATGTATGAACAAGAATTAATGTATAAATTGTTCTTAACAAGAGAATTAAGAAAAGGAATGTACCTTAAATTCAATGTAAATGCTATTTTAAGAGCAGATATTAAAACAAGGTATATAAGTTATCAAATGGCTATTCAAAATGGTTTCTTAACTCCTAATGAAGTAAGAAGCTTAGAAGAAAAAGAGCCTAAAGATGGTGGAGATAAATTATTAGTAAATGGTAATATGTTACCAATAGAAATGGCAGGAATACAATATCAAGGAGGTGAAAATAATGGCAAAGGTTAATGTAAAAGGAACTATAGTTGATAGTAGTGATAAATGGATTTATGAGTGGTTTGATATGGAAGCTACTTGTCCTAAAGATATAGAAAATGCAATTTTACAGGCTAATAATGAAGATTTAGAAGTTTCTATAAATAGTGGTGGTGGAAGTGTATTCGCAGGAAGTGAAATATATACTTTACTTAAAGATTATCAAGGAAATGTAAATGTAAAAATTCTTGGTATGGCTGGAAGTAGTGCAAGTGTAATAGCTATGGCAGGAGATAAAGTACAAATAGCACCAACAGGACAAATTATGATACACAATGTTAGTTGTTGTAGTGGTGGAGATTATAGAGATATGCAACATACTGCAAATATATTAGAAAATGCAAATAAATCTATAGCAAATGCTTATGTACTTAAAACAGGAATGAAACAAGAAGAATTACTTGATTTAATGAACAAAGAAACATGGTTAAATGCACAACAGGCAAAAGAAAAAGGTTTTGCAGATGAAATATTATTTGATAATGAAAATAAGCTTGAAGCAAGTTTAGGAAATTCTACTTTACTTCCAAAAGAAGTTATAAATAAAGTAAGAAATCTTTTAGATCATCAACAAAAAGAACCACCTAAACCAAAAGAAGAACCTAAAAATGATATAAACAAAGAACAATTAAATAAATTTAAAGAGAAACTAGCATATAAAAATAAAAATATAGCTAGTTTTTTATTTTGCAACGAAAGGAATGAATATTAATGAGTAAAGAATTAAGAGAATTATTAGACCAATTAAATCAAAAAAATAAAGCTATGGGGGAATTATTAAATAAAGAAGATGTAACAAAAGAAGAATTAGAGAAACTTTCTAATGAAATTGATGTTTTACAAGCTAAAATCGAAGGACAAAAAATAAAAGATAAAATTGATAATTCAGCTAAAGACCCTATTCCAGTTAAAATGCCACAAAATGAAAACAATGTGAAAGAAGCTAATTTCTTTAGAGCAATAATTAAAAATATAGCAGGAAAGCAGCTAACAGATTCAGAAAAAACATTAATTCAAAATTCTTTGAAAACAGATGGAAGTAATGGAGAAGAATATATTCTTCCAGAAGATATAAGTACAAAAATTAGAACACTTGTAAGAGAACAAAAATGCTTAAAAGATTACTTAGGACATATTTCTACAAAAGCATTAACAGGAAGCTTCCCAGTTGAAGCATTTGAAAGTGTTGCAGGATTAATTGATTATACAGATGGAACTGATTTAACTTCACTTGAAAAAGATGAAATTAAATTTAAACAAATTAAGTTTAGTCTAAAAGAAAAAGCAGGAATTATAAGCTTAACAAATACATTATTAAAAATGACAGATAATGATTTAATAAGCTATATAGCTAATATATTTGCTAGAAAAGCTATTGTAACTTATAACACTATGGCAATAACTGCATTAAAGAGCAATAAAACAGTAAAGGCATTAAAAGATGTGAAAGCTTTAGTAAAATCTATTAATGTAGATATAGACCCAGCTTGTTTAAATGGTAGTGTAATTATTACTAATCAAGATGGTTATAACTTCTTAATGGAACTTGCAGATGCTAGAGAAATTCCATTTTTACAAAGAGATTTATCTAAACCAGGTGAACTAAATATAAATGGCTTACCAATAGTTAAGTTTAGTAATGGAATGTTACCTAGTGCAAATAGCAAAGCGCCTATTTTCTATGGAAACTTAAAAATGGGTGCAAGTTTTGTTGATATTGGAGCTTATAATTTTGCAGTAAGTACAGATGCAGGATTTTTAAAGAATGTTACTTATGCAAGAGTTATAGATTATGTAGATTGTATTCAAACAGATAATTCAGATAAAGTTTATTGTGTAGGAGAATTAACTCTAGCAGCAACAAAATAGAAGGGTTAATTCCCTTCTTTTTTAAGGAGGGATAATAATGATAGTTTCTATAGAAGAAGCTAAAACATATTGTAGAATAGATTCAGAAGAAGAAGATAGTTTAATAAATTTGCTTATAAAAAATGCTGAAATATATATTGAAGATGCTTGTAGTCCTATTTCAACTATGAGTGATAAAACTATTAATAAAGCTAAATTATTAGCATTGGTACTTATTTCAGATTGGTATGATAATAGAAGCTTAAATATGAAAACATCTGAAAAAGTTAGATATTCAGTTAAAAGTTTAATATCACAATTAAGGTGGAGCAATTAATGGATGCAGGACTATTAAATAAAAGAGTTACATTAATGCAATTTGAAGAATTTAAAAATGAAATAGGATATATAGAGCAAAGATTAGTAGAATATAAAAAATTATGGGCGAATATTAAAAGTATAAATAAAGGTGGAGAATACTTAGAAAACAAAAAGATACAACAAAGGTTAATATATAGAATTACTATAAGAAATATAAAAAACATTAATCAAAGTATGTTTATAAAATATAAAGATACAGTATTCAACATAAAAGATATAACAGGAAAAGACTTAAACAATCCTTATATAACGTTATTTTGTGAGGAAAGGGATGATGAAAATGAGCGATTTTGAAATACACTTTGAGGGAATAGATGAACTTATGGAGGATTTTAAAAAAGCAGAAAAAAAAGTTCCAGAACTAAGCGAAAAAGTATTAAAAAAAGGAATGAATAAATGTAGAACTTTATCTAAAAATAAAACTCCATATAATGATAAATGCAAACTTCATGTAAGAAATAAATATAAAGTATCAAAAGTTCAACTTGAAGCAGATGGAATGATTATAAAAATGACTAATGAAAGTCCTTTATTTCATTTAATAGAAAAAGGGCATAGAATAGTAGCACCTCGTACAAAAAGAGAAATAGGATATTATGCAGGTAGACATATGGTTGAAAGAAGCATGATGGAAATGGATTTAATATTTCCTAAGCAAGTAAAAAGAATGGTTAAAAAAATACTTAAATAAAGGAAAAAGAATATGATAACATTAGTAAATTTAACAGAATCAATAAGAAATTTGCTTGAAGAATTTAATATAAAAATATATGGAAATGAAATTAAGGAGGGATTTTCAAGACCTTCTTTTTTTGTTCAGATTTTACCTATTGTTGGTACTGATTTATACAAAAGTGATTTATATGAAAATAGTTATATGGTAGAAATTAATTATTTTAGTAAATCTCAAACAGACTTAGATAATTATAAAATGGCTGATGATCTAAAAGAAAAATTATTTCCAATATTAAAAATTAAAGATAGAAAATTAATTCCAAAAGAATTTAGAACTGAAATTAATGATGGAGTTTTATCTACTAGATTTAATTTAAGTTGGTTTGATTATATAGAAAAAGAAGATAAATCAGAAAAAATGAAAGAATTAGATATAAGAATGGAGGAATAATATGGGCTTACCTAATATAGAAATAATATTTAAATCTTTAGGTGCTAGTGCTATTAAAAGGGGTAGCCGAGGTGTAGTAGCATTAATACTTAAAGATAGTGTAGAAGGTCTTAAAGAGTACACTAGCTTAGAAGAAATTAAAGATAAATATAGTACAGATAATATGGATTATATAACTAAAACTTTTCTAGGAACTCCAAATAAGGTTTTAGTATGCACTATAACTGATAAACAAACAGTTTCAGATGCTTTAAATTTGTTAAAAAATAAGAAATGGAATTATGTATGTATGCCAGAAGGTGTAGAATCTGATAATACTTCAATTTCAACATTCATAAAAGAACAAAGAAAAAATAAAAGAATTTATAAAGCAGTTCTTTCTAACTGTAAGGCTGATTCAGAAGGAGTTATTAACTTTACTTCTTATAATATTAAGGTTGGAGAAAAGTTCTATACAGGGCAACAATATTGTGTGAGAATAGCAGGAATATTAGCTGGTTTAAATCTTAATAGAAGTGCTACTTATTATGTATTATCAGAGGTAGAAGATGTTGCAACAGTTTCAGATGCAAATACTAGCATAGATAATGGAGAATTAATTCTTATTAATGATGGTGAAAAAGTTAAAATAGCAAGAGCAGTCAATTCACTTACTACTATAAGTGAGGGAAAAGGCGAAGATTATAAAAAAATTAAAATAGTAGAAATCATGGATTTAGTTAATTCAGATATTAGAAAAACTTTTGAAGATAATTATATTGGTAAATATTCTAATAGCTATGATAATAAATGCTTATTAATTGTTGCTATTAACGCTTATTTAGAGAGTTTAGAACGAGAGAATATATTAGCTAAAGATAAAAATAAAGTCGGTGTAGACTTATCAGCAAATGAATTATATTTAAAATCAAAAGGTATAAGTACAGAAAATATGACTAAACAAGAAATAAAAGAAATAACAACAGGCTCTAATGTATTTCTTACTGGAAATTGCAGACCATTAGATGCTATGGAAGATTTGATAATTACATTTGAAATGATTTAGGAGGGATAATATGGACAAATATAGAGCAGAAGATGTAGTTAATGGTACATTCGGTCATGTATGGGTAAATTCAATGAAAATGGCACAATGTGAAGGACTACAAGCTAAAGTAACATTAAAAACTGCTGATGTAAATATGTGTGGTGATTTAGCTAGACATACAAAAGTAATTGGAAGAGAAGGTAAAGGAACATTGAAATTAAATAAGGTATCTAGTGAAATGATACTTTTGATTTCAGATAACATTAAAAAAGGTAAACAAACAGTATGTACTGTAATAAGTAAATTAGCAGACCCTTCAAGTTTAGGAGCTGAAAGAATCGCACTTAAAGAAGTATGCTTTGAAGAAATAACATTAATTGATTGGGAAGCTAAAAAATTAGGAAAAGAAAGTATTCCTTTCACATTTTCAGATTGGGAACTTTTAGATGTAATAGAAGGTAATTAGGAGGATAAAAGATTATGAATTTAACAGAACAATTATTAGGTATAGATGCAGGTACTGTAAAAGCACCAACAGAGGAAATAAAATTAAAATTAGCAAAATTAGGACAAGATGTAACATTTACTATAACTGCTATAGATGCACAAACTCAAAGTAAGATACTAGAAGATTCAATGACTATGAGAAAAGGTGAAGTAAGAGATTTTGACACATATAACATGAAAGTATTTACAGTCTTAAAATCTTGCAA
>JANZXU010034274.1:0-10314 GCA_027576215.1 Amissidens hainesi | reverse complement strand
GGCTGGATGCTTGATTGGGTGATGGGAGCACACTCCTCAGCAATGATGAGATGCAGATGGGACCCTTAGGGCTGGCCTATGTCCCTATGAAGCCATGGCATTGCTGGAGTGGGTATCCAGAGTGTTAATTAGTCTCTCTCCACTCGTGATCTGCTAGATCAGCGATGAGGGTAAGGACCCTAGGGTTTACCGCCAGTTGCTTCTTGTTTTTTTTCGTCTCAACCTTTGTGCCCCTCTCTGGATTGATGTTGAAGAAGCACCTATGTAAACAAACAAAAAAGAGATCTTAGTTGTTTTCGAAACACCCAAATACACATGGTGTACACAGGGTTCTGACACCTTGGATAAAGAAAAAGGTCAGTATTTTACACTTTCAGCCCTGCTCGTGATGAAAGACAATGATCTGACCTGAGAATTGTCAGCATTCAGACAGGCACTGTCTGCCTTCACCACCTGGTGAAGTTTGCGGACAAACACAACTCTGGTGGGTCTCATCACCAAGGCTGATGAGACTCACTACGGGAAAGAGGTAGAACATCTGGCTACGTGGTGCAGTGACAACAACATCCTGTTGAATGTCAGGAAGACAAAGGAGATTGCCTCCAAAGAGGCCACACCCAACACCTCCCACTGATCATTGATGGTGCTGCTGTGGAGTGTGCATGGTGGTTCTTGGAGTGCACATCAGTGAGGACCTCTCCTGAACCACCAACACTGCATCACTGACCAAGAAAGCCCAGCAGTGCTTTTACTTCCTACACAAACTGAAGCAGGCCAGTGCCCCACCACCCATCATGACCACGTTCTACAGAGTGACCATTGACAGCATCCACTCCAGCTACAGTATATCACTGTGTGGGGCAGGAGCTGCATGATGTGCCAAGCGTTTCATGCAAGTGCATGTTGTACTCAGGGATAATGCACGCAACAACAGAAAAGCGGCATGTCCAACTTCACAGGGTTCCTTAAAGAGATACTGTACCATTTCTAGAAATAAGCTCATTTTACACCTCCCCCTGAGTTAAATAATTGAGTCTGACCTTTCTCCTGTACTTCCAGCCGTTCTCGGAGTCTGTCAGTGCAAATTTTACCTCCAAGCTAGCATACATCATTGAATCTTATGGGTCCATCTCAATCATTTAACTCAAGGGAAGGTGTAAAAGGAGCTCATTTCATGAAATGGTACAGTATCGCTTTAAGGGGACCGCAACTAACAAGATGGCGAACCAATAACAAAGTGCTTAACCAAGACCTGGGGAAAGTACTGAAAGGGTATGCTGTAATGAACACATATTTAGGAAGGTGAGTTTTGTATACATCCCTAAGCGCACTACAGTCTGCTATTTTGACCAAGCAGCAAAGAGGGAAGCAACAGAAGTGTTCAAGGGCAAAGTGCAGTATCAAATAAAGGGAACACCAAACCAATGCAATGGAACTCCAGGTCAATCATACTTCTGTGATACCAGCCTGTCCAGTTAGGAAGCAACACTCATTGTGAATCCATTTTGCAGCTACTGTTGTGCAAATTGAACAAGCAATAGGTAGAAATTAAAGGTAATAACCAAAACAAGCCCCAAAAACAGTTATTCTGCAGGTGGTGTCCACACAGCCCATTTGTCTTTTTTCATCCTTTCTGGCTGATCACAAATGCATTTTGTCAGTGTTCCAACCCTGGAGGTACCATGAGGTGGTGTCTATCACCCACTGAATTTGATCAGCTACTGCTACTCATCCAAGATGGCACATCAATATGTGCTGTGGCAAGAAGGTTTACTCTGTCCCCCAGCATAGTGTCCAGAGCATGGAGGAGATGCCAGGAGACATGCCAGTACATCTGAGGAAGCCATAGGATGGTTTACAACCCAGCAGCGGGATCGCCATCTCCTTCCTTGTGCAAGGTGGCACAGGAAGAGCACTGCCAGAGCCCTGCAAAAATGAGCGTTGCAGGCCACTGATGTGCGCGTTTCTGCTGAAATGATTAGAAACAGACTTCAGGAGGAGGGTATGAGGGTGCCACTCTGTAAGCATAGACAACACGTGTGGAGGCCCTCATACTCTCCTCATGAAGTCAGTTTCTGACCATTTGAGCATCAACATGCACATTAGTGGCTTGAAAAGCTCATTTTGCAGTGCTCTTCCTGTGCCACCTGCCACAAGAAAGGGGATGGCGATGCCGCTGCTGGGTTTTAAATTGTCCTATGGCCTCCTCCATGTCCCCTGGTGTACTGGCATGTCTCCTGGCATCTCCTCCATGCTCTGGACACTGTGCAGGGGGACACAGCAAACCTTCTTGCCACAGCGCACATTGATGTGCCATCTTGGATGAGTAGCACTACCTGAGCAAATTAAGTGGTGATAGACACATCATGGTACCTACAGGGGTGTGATACTGTCAAAATGCACACGTGACCAAAAATAAAAATCATCCAGAAAGGATAAAAAAAGAGAAATGGTGTGTGACACTACCTGACTAGTAACTATTTTTTGGGCGTATTTTGGTTATTATCTCTAACTTCTACCCATTGCTTGTATTATTTCCACAACACTAGGCAAAATGGATTCACAATGAGTGTTGCTTCTTAACTGGACAGGCTGGTATCACAGAAGTATGCCTGACTTAGAGTTGCATTGTGTTGTTTTGGAGCAGTGTATTAAGTGCCTGAATTTATCAACTCCATTCCTGAAATTTTGCCACTACAACTGTTGTTCCAGTGCACCTAATAAGCAATTATGGGAAAGTGGGAGTGTCAAAACTGTAAGGCTCATTCTTAAACTAACTGAAAACAGGGCTTTAAGTGTAAAGCCCCAAACTTTACCTTGATATTCAAGAACTTTACGCACGCAAGTACGTACATACATTGTTCACACTGTTGACCTGAGCACTATAAGAAATCAGAACAGGGATATTCCCATCTTCAAAAGCCCAGCTCTTCAGAGAGTCCTGACCTTTAGCCTACACCCCCCTCCCACCCACCCCCACACACATACCTCTGAAGGAACTCCAGCGTTGATCTCAACTCAACAGGATAGTGGATGTTCAGACAGTAGTAGCTGCCGAACATTGCGTTGATGGCAGCGACGAAGTGAGAGATGTTGTCGTTGACAATCTTGCCATCAATGCTGAGCATGAATTTTTTTTGCACTGTAGAGGGAGGTTCCTGTAAAGATTTAAAAATCAAGTATTGTTTGTCTGTTCAAAGCTGCAGCAATTATTCTGAAAAGGGGGAAAACAAACAGAAAAACAAACAAAAAAACCCCACTTACCACATACAATGTCGCATGGCGTCACAGGCAAGAAGTCAACCTGGACGTCGTCTGCCAGGGATGTTCCTTCAGTGTATTGGAACAGGGCCGTCTCCTCCTCATCGAAGTATGACAGTAGCAGAAGCAGCAGGTCCTTCACGTCCTCTGAGCAGCCCTCCAACTGCCCTCTCTGAAACCTCAGCCTTGTTAATGTCTCAAAGACACGCCTGATCTTGTTTGCACAAACAGTTGCCATAAAATTCAAGAGCTGCTTTCCCTTTTTTTCCACACTTTTGAGGAACGTCTCCGTCAGTGGCAGTCCTGTTAGTTCCTTGTAGTGGGCAGAAATGCCAATTTCATGGAACAAAAAAGGCCATTCCTCTCTCAGGATTTGAAGAGCTGTTCCATTGTTTACTGCCTTTTGCTGGGAGAAGTATGTGCATTCCATTAATTCCTTCACCTCATCTGGGCTGAACGTGCCTTGTTCCCAAAGATTCCTCAGTTTTTCTTTCTTTTCTCGTTGGGTCTCAAGTGTTTCAGTGACTGGCATGAACTTCATATCCCACTTAACACAGCCATACGTGTCTTGGACTGACACTTTTTTTTCTGCTGGGACCTCATCTGTGTCAGAGGTGTCAACCGATTTACGTTTTTGTATTCGCGGGGTTGCGTGACGCTTCTTGTTGTCGATGCGGGCTTGAAGCTGTTTGACAAGGCTATGGTACCCAGCCCCCACAACTTCCCCTTCGATGACATCCTTCAATGACTGGGGATACTTGAGAACTAACTTTTTGGCGATTTCTTTAGAAGCACGCATCGTAGGAGACGGACACACCTTCATCTCTGTTACAACGATTCTGATCATTTCTCGCCTTAAACTTGGAACGGGCCTCTTGCCTCTCTCCAGACATTGCATCAGAGCTTCAGGAAATCTTTCAGTAGGAATTTCAAAGCGGTCAACCCAATCGGCATTAACCAGGTGGCTGGGTGATGGACAAGGTGACACAGAGGAGCGAGTGGAAGTAGGAGAGGTGAGAGGAGATGAAGTTGAATGGTTAACATCTGGCTGGCTGTGGGTTCCAGGGCCCTGAGCTGTAAAACAAGAACAATGGATTGCTTCATTTTCATTTGGTATTCAATAGCAATGTTGTGCGAAGGCCTTAAGTCACAACAAGCAAGTATATTCTGCATAGAATCGTTTTCAGTTTTCCATGGAATATACCGTTTAAAAAACTTAAGATGTATGACCAAGTAAAATGTGTGCCACCAGATTTCAACTCGTATCCGATTGCTCTGTTGTAGTGTCAAAGGAAAGCATCTGACATGTGCAATACATGAAACATGATGCAGATCAAGGTCACATAGAAAAATATAAATCGTCAGCCAATTCCATTTACAGGCTTTTCTTGCACTACAGCCAGAAAATATCACCTTAGAGAACCATTTTCCATTCCTCATTACATTACTTTCAACAACATTAGATGACACCTTTTGGGTTGTCTTAATGTTGCCTCAAAAACATTATCTTGAAATTAGAACTCTGACATTCATCACAAAAAAAACATAAAGCAGTATTTTTGTCGCCTCTGTCATTTCATGTAAAGCTAGTAGAAATGGATAACAAAAACATGAAAATGCTTGTATCTGCCAGGCAAAAGTCAGCTGTCATCATTCATCGCATTAAGGGAGGGGCGAAGGGGAAAGTATTATCATCACCATGTAGAACCAATGAAAATGATGAAGGCGGCAGAAAACTGAGAAGCAAAAGAGGAATCGCACACGTGTGAACACTGGAAAACCCTATTTGGATGGAGAAAGCTGAAGGCCAAAGAAGGGCGCAAGTTCAGAACAGATGTGAATTTCCGCATTATCTCAACGCAATGTCAATATCTCATTTAGTGTATGGATAGGAGTTGAATACTAATGAGGCACATTTTACTTGGCGTCAAGGCAAGCATCTGAGAATTGCAATTAAGAGACCATGCAGATCAAGGGGAGACAAAATGTTAACCGTTTTCATAGGAGAAAGAAATATAATTAAAGAAAAGCCAGTAAGTGAATTTGGATGCCGATTTCATGACACAAATGTTTTACCCTCAAACTTCTCCATTCCTCTAATTCCCCAAGAATGTTACAGAGGAGTTAGAACACATTCCCCATCACAATTCTCCATCACAACAAAATAGCCTAACACAAGGCTGTGTCCCAACTTAAGCAGAGAAATTCAAGTAATCTCAGAGTTCACACACATTTTTCTTTCAACTATGCACTACAAAAAAACTACACGGAACACTGCTGTATCCCAGAAACAGCTGCTGTCAGGACACTGACAACTAAGTCTTACAATAGAGTAGAGTCACTTTAATTGGCTATTAACTATATACACACATGATATTACACTGTATCAAACAACCACACTGAAATCTTTGGTTATGTAAAGGGATTTCGATAAAGTTGCACTTACAGGTTTGCTTCCAAGAAGCTACAAGTTTTCTTGCTTGTATTGGCCGTAAAACACACAAGAGATCAGCCTCTTGGACGAACTGGAAATCGTTAGCGGTCTGCACTCCCAGAGACTCAAGTGTCTCCTGCACAATATTCAGGATGGATGCAGGGAGGTCTGGTAGAACACTTGCAATGGAACTTCTGATGTCTGAGTTGTCCATTTCTAAGGGGAGTAAATGGTTAAGTTTCAGTTTTAGTAAATAGTTCAAGTTTCAATAAGGCCTACTGTGCCAACACACCATGTTTCAATGGAACCAATTGGTATCCATCTTTCCAGTAAGAAGGTAATGGATAGAAATCAGCCAAGTCGTAAATGTTAAGACAGCACATCTCGTCATTTTCTTTCTTTACTGAGTACATGTGGAAATGAGGTAGGAACACTGTGTTGTATTTTGACACTACAAAATAAATTGTCATTTTTTTAACAAAATAAGCCCAAGTTCAACAAAGTTCACATAATCTTTTCCGGTCACAAGGAACTGTCCTTTTTTGTATAATGTACCCTTGTAGGACATCTCAACTGCAACCTTTGTGTCTGTCTCAGTAAAGCCGAACTCCCTGACAGCATCTTGGATTACTCCACTATAAAGTGCTACATAGAATGGAGAACTGTCTTTAACCTGCAGAACAGCCTGGCCAAGGGAGTCCGCTGTAAGATAAGCCTGCAACATTTGATGTCTTTGAGAGAGAGTCAAGCAGAGGTTTTTGAAATTCTTCAGATTCCTTGCACATGTCTTAAAATAGCTATGCTTACTCTCAAATCTCATCGTCCAAAGTCTAATCAAGGGCCCAAATTTCAGAATAAGTGCTGGATAATGGCGTAAATAGTGATGCTTTGGTTTCAGTGTTGTGCTTGGAAAGAGAGATTTTCTTGACTCCAAATACTCTTGAATGAGAACGTCAAGAAATGCAACCTGTGAGACAGATATTTTCTGAGCACAGACCATGTCCACAATGTCCTTCAGCTGCAGAGTCAACTGCCAAACATCCTCAGCTGTGTCTTTCACTCTGTCACCAATTATAAGAGGCAACAGCCTCAGAAAATTCCAATTCTGTATGGCCTGTCCTGACAGCTTTTTTGCAAGAGGTTTGACTCTGCATGGCTTTGTAGAAGCATCAGACAAACAGTATTTAAACTGGCAAATGCGTTGATTGAGAGTAGAATAAGAGAACCATTTTTTTTGCTTTATGAAATATTTCAGATAAAGTGCTAGGTCATAAGCCAAAATGCCTTCAAAGATGTCATGCCCCAGACATGGAGGCAGTCCTGGCTGACAAACATGGAAGTGGTGTAAAGAATTGAAGACTGAATCAAACTTCACTCCTTCAGGAACATCTTCATTTTGAAGACGCTCAAGAGCGGAATTGTACTTGTCAATTGTGCGCAATGGTCCACATACATTCGGATCGTCACTCTGAAATTCATTTCGGGTTACTAAGCAATACCGACAAAAGTACTGCGACGAACTGAAATTTTCTGACAAGCCACCGATACAATGGGACCCCAAATTGTCACCAGCAATGCAATACAATGTTCCACGTACAGTTCCATTTGATGTCAATATTCCAGTCTCCTCCAATTCCTTCAGGTCACTCACCAATTCACTGAAAACCTTTGAATGCCCAAATGTTTTGAAGTCCTTCTCTCTGCATAATAGCACAAGTGACATATGGTCAGTGTCAGACCTCACATGTGGTGGTAAATTGGCAACGGACACATAAACAGCAAGCACTTTATGTTTAGCCTTTGCGGAACCAAGGGGATTGGCGACTTCAAACGCATCCTGGTAGAGCACAAGTCTTAAACTGGATGGATTTTGCTTGAAAAACTCGCTCTGTTTAAATAAGTGACCATCACTAATGTCACTCAGAACCCCGGTCTCTGCTGACTGTTCTGTCATATGGGCAGTTTTATCTTGCCAAAGCTTAGATTGTAGCAAACATTTCAGAGTGTCTTTGATGGGGACATAGTAAGCAAATTGGTCTTTTCCATTTTCATCTCTTCCTAAGAGCAACTTGTTTGGTTCCACATAATGAAACATTTTTTTGAAAGTCTCAGTTCTTGAGTATACAGTCCTCATTGGCCCTGTGTGGCATTCAGTAAAGAGATCAGACTCTTTGACAGAATCACAAACTTTAGTTATGTCATCATCTGAGAGTGATGTGTCATTTTTTAATAATGAACGAAGTCTGCTCAAAGTATATGCCTGGCCTAACTCGTGAATGTTAACCATCTCCTCAACAATACTTTGAATGGTTGAAGCAGGAAGCAGAAACTTTCCCTTCAATTTCAAATAAAACAAACTCACGTTTCTCAAATACAGATCACTAAAATCTCCTGATGAATCCATATCCTCATCCTCTCTACCAGTCTCGGTCACATCTTCATTCTCTGTAACTTCAGAGTCAGCAGTAGGTGTGGCTACAACTGATGACTGTCGCGGTAAGTCTCTGTACAGGTCATTAATGCTGCGGTCTGTAATATCTCCGTGTTTCCGTGAAATGTGAGATGTAAATGAAGACTTAATCTTGAAAACACTTGAACATCCACTCACCAGACAGCATACTTCATGTCCTTCCTCTATATGTTTCTTGAGATGACCCAAAAGGTCCTTGATGGTTTGGCTGTGATAGCTGCACAAAGCAACTGGGCACCTGTAAGCACCAACAACAGCGCCAACATGAACATCAACTTCAGGCACATTGTGTTTGTGGTAGAAGTGTGTTTTAAATGCACCATACCGGAAAAATGTCTTGCTGCAACCAGAGCCATAACAATTAAACCAACAACGTGGCTCATTTCTATGAAGTTTGCAGTGAAGAACATAACCCCTCAGTGTTTTCAATGACTTTCCACAGAAATTACACGGCCACATGTCTAGCTAGTCGAAGTACCAAACATAAAACTGTAAAGACTTTTCTTTACCACCCACTGAGCTTCAACATTTATTATGCAAAACAATGGGATAACTGGAATACACACTAATACAAAGGAATTCTATATACAAATGTTTAATCATGAACAAAATGTACAAAGTAAATGCCTGGCCTTACTGGACAGTTGTGCCTCTTCCATATTCAAATCCTAACTGATGAGACGACATGCATGCATATGGAGTTGGCGAGAGCGTGTGAAAACTGAACACTACTGAAGCAAATTTCAAACGAATTTCACATGTAGGGCTGCTTTGCAACTAATACAATTTCACACTGCAAGCAGCCCAATATAAACCAAATGACAACATAACCTCAACAGAAAGAAATGTACAGAGGAATTCTATCTGCTACCGATTTTAATTATGAATGAAGTCTGCACAAAGTGTGCCTGACTAGCCTAGCTATCGTGACATTGAAGCTCTGTGAGAAACTTTTTGCCGCCTCAGTTTGCATGGACATGCCCGGGCTAATGTCTGGCCTTACTCCAATTCGGTCATCAACAAAATTGAAATCCCTCCCTACTAACATAAACAAACAGACTGACCGAGGGTTGGTGAAAATGATACCTCATTAAAACAAATACTCACACGTAGGCAATATGGCGAATATTAAGCGCGCTGTCGCTGACGAGGGACTAGCTGCTTGGCTCTTAATGTTCGATTTAGACGCGGGAAAGTCCTTCTGCGTCGTCTTCTTCTTCTCTTTTTTTTGGCTTTTTGGCCGCCACCTGCTGGGCTAGGGTATGGTTCAGGAGTATTAGGCCTAGAGACTGCATTTGATTAAGGCCTGAATATGGTAATAATACAGAAAATAAATTTAAAAAAGAGAGAGAGAGAGAGAGAGAGAGAGAGAGAGAGAGAAATTATAAAAGATAGATAACAAATTCTTTGAATTGGGTTAGTATTTCTCAGGAATCTAAAACAAAGCTAAATCTAAGGTCACTTGAATTTGTAATCACTGCACTAGTGCACCAAGTCATAAAGGTTACCACAAGGTAGACAGACTAAAGGCACCTTATCAGAACACTTTGCACCTTGTTAGTTTAAACGTACATTATTGTGTGTTGCTGCTGTTTTTTGATGTGTCGAATGTCTGATGCCTAAAGTAATTATACAGTAATATGCTTTTTTTAAATATTACAATGTAATACCATTGCCATTTCAGTTTTTCACTCTATATTTCACATCTTAAAACAGTAAAAAATAACGTTGACAGCATGTTTTTTAATTTAAGTTATTTATACCGTGAATAATACAGTAATGTGCTACTTTTTAATATTACTGTCCAATACTGTCGCCATTTCAGTTTTTCACCATGTATTTCACATGCTGAAACAATTAAAAATAACATTTTTGACAGTTTTTAAATTTATGGTAATTCAATGTTTATTCTACAGCCATAAGCTGCTTCTTGCTTTACGGTTTATTCCTGTTGCCATTTCACATTTATTCACTGTAATTTTCACGGACATTTTTTACAGTGAAGCGGGGTGGGGGGGTGTTGAATTTTGAAAAGGAACAGTTGAGTGCTGTGTAATCTGTCCAATATCACGGATGTAGGCCTATAAATTAAATATGAAAACATCAGCTGGAGTTTGATTATTGACAGGAACGCTGTTGACCCCAGCAG